>PVLC010011536.1:0-46793 GCA_004027655.1 Graphiurus murinus
CCAGCCCTATTTTTTATTCTTTATTTTGAAACCGAGTCTCACTAAGTTGCGGAGTGCCTCACTAGGTAGCTGAGGCTGGCCGTGAACCCGGATCCTCCGGTCTCAGCCTCCCGAATGCTGGGATTACAAGCGTGCGCCACCACGCCCGGCTTGTTTTTTTGATTTTTGAAACAGAGTCTCACTAGGTTGATGAGAGCCTTGTTAAGTTGCTGAGGCTGGTTTTGAATCTGTGATCATCCTATCTCAGTCTTCCAAGTAGTAGGACTACAGGCCTATGCCACCTTGCCTGGCTTAACCTAATTGTATTTTTAACCAATACAGAGAAACATAAAATTATACATAAAGGTGATCCATGTAATATTTTAATATACATATGCATTATGTAATATTTAAATCAGATTTGAACACATCTGTATTCTCAAGTTTTTCTCATTTCTTTATTATTAAAACACTTCAAAATAATTTATTTTAGCTCTGATATAATAATGTATAGCACATTATTATTTATAGTCATTCTAATATCAATAGCAGATCAGAACTTCGATCTAACATTAATTTAGTAGCCATTAATCAATCTTTCCCCATCCCTTCCCTGCCACTACTCTCCTCAGCCTCTGGTAACTAAATTCTACCTCAGTTTCTGAGAACAACTTTACTTTTAGAGATTCTAGATAAGGGAGATCACACAGGACTTGTTTCTTTGTACCTGGCTAATTTTTACTTAACACAATGATCTCCAGTCCCTTCTATGTTGTTAAAAATGTCAGGGTTTTATTATTTTTTATTACTCAATAGAATTTAATTTCTTTATTCATCAATTGAGGGACACTTCAGCCCTCAATTTATAATGAGAATTCAGATACTGAGATCAATAATCTGCTGGGGAACTCTGACTAAATGTTGTCCTGTTGCTATTGTAGTCTCTACACACTTCTTTTCACTTTCTTTCTTTTTTTTTTTTTCTTTATTGAAGAACTGGGGATTTAACCCAGGGGAATTCTACCTTTGAGCTACATCCCCAGCCCTATGTTTTATTTTGAAACAGGGTCTCACTAAGTTGTGGAGTGCCTCAATAAGTAGCTGAGGCTGATCGTGAACCTATGATCCTCCTGTCTCAGCCTCCCAAGTACTGGGATTACAAGGATGTGCCAGCCTTCTTTTCACTTTCTAAGTGACCCTAGTATAAGACAGTAATAAAAGCAGAGAAAATATTTTGCTTTTTGCTATCAGTCCTCAATTTATTGCCCTTCTATCCTAATTCTGCTTCCCAAACCAGTTCTGGTTAACAGGATTCCCCACTCAGTAAATGAATGCAGAGTTCTCAATAAGTGGTGGTGCACTAGCAGTATGGTTTGGGAATGCAAAAGTGAAAGATTAAATGAGTTTCAAAAGGAAGACAGAAAAAGAAATATGTTAGATTATAAAGCCTGAATGACTGAAGGGAAGGTAATTCAGTAATCCTAAGAGAGGGACTAAAGATATGAATGATACTGAATGATCTGTATCTGTGTGACTGTTATCAAAGAGTGATACTTTTCAACTTCACTGTACAATAGGGTAGTCACAAGTCTCAAACAGCCAAATTATAATTTAATTAGATTAAATACAGTTAATTTTAATTTAACTAGTCACATTTCAATGTTCTATGACAATGCCAAGAGAAGTAATTCTAAATTTTGTTAGTCCAAGAGGTTTACCTCAAAACTAATTCTATTTATAAAATGTACTTGTTTATGATATCTAAAAAAACAACAGTAGAGGATTTTGTAAGCAGAATGAATTTGATTCTTACCACAGATTAGCACATTATAATTTGTTTATGATAATCAATTAACTGTAATTATTATTTATGAACTATCATTCACAGATTAATTCTTCTATATTTCCTTCTTTCTCTTGAGGTTTGTTTGTTCAGTACAACATACTTGGATGAAGGATTCTTGGTTCTACACACCTGGTTTATATTTAATTGGCCTAAAGAATGCTGGAAAGAACCAGAAGTTCCAGGGAGGTCTTTAGTAATTCTACTATAAAACAATTGAGAAATTTCCATCATCGTAGATTTTCTTGAAATACCAGGGAATCCTAAGGTTGGATTCCAACCCCAAGGTGTCCTCATGTCTCCCCAACCTCCTATTGTAGTAATGTTAAGTGCTCTACCTCTGAAAATAAGAATTCCAGATCAATAGCTGCTTTCCTTGCTGCATTCTGGCTGTTTTACTCATTCAGTAAATACCTATCTCCTCCAAAAATCCACCTGAAATTATCTTATTCTCATTCAATAAACTCCAAAAATATCATTCTGCATGAATGCCACTTTGTTTCACTTGGGAATGTCTGCTGGATGGAGCCTGAATTGAGGTAGTTGGGTATTGTTGTTGAAAACAGAGAAAACTGTGTTAGACCTGTAATCCAATTTGTGTAATTTATCAGCAGAAGGAGAAGAAATTGACCTTTCTGGGCCTCAGCATCCTTATGCACATAAAAATGGAAAAGACCATATATGGTGTGGTGAATACTCAAAGACTATGCAGTGAAAGGACCACGCCAAGATTACCAATATTATTATGTTCTGTCCTTGTTCCTTGGATAATTCACATATTTTCGGATACACTTGATACATTTTCTGAATTCAATAATGTCTTTGTCATATGTGCTTAGTCTAGTTTAAAAATAATTTTATAAAAAATTTTCTGAGAACTCACAGCATCTTTTAGGCATATATATTTAGGCTACTTACATATGTCAAAATAACTGTAGAGGTTGCTAATAAGACTACCATCTAATTAGATGCTAACCCTACATTTCTATACTTATTATATATTAATTTATAATTAATGTATCCTTCATCTACTATATGCAAGTCACAACCATTCCAACAGTCCCTGGCCTACTGAGGATTCATTTTTATTTTTGAAGAGGATAATAAAATTGGGCAATTAATTTTACAATTAATACTTTGATTAAAAGTGTGAAAAATTCTGAAAGTTACAAATGATGAAATGCAAAAATTCCATAGACCACGTGAAACATAACCTTACTCTGAGGCATAGAAGATGAGTAATCAAATAATATTTGATTAAAGTTATCTGATTAAAATATATGAGAAAATAGGAATGGACAAGATTAAAGTATGAGATAGGGTTAGAATTTTGACACAGTTGTAGGGTGGATGCTTGGAATCCTCGTAGAATATTTCAAGCTGAAGGAATATTCTGTATAAGGGCACTGGGATAAAAATGAACATGACACATGCCATTCTTCTATACCAATATTAGCAATGACTTACTGCATATAAATTTCATGAGCATCTTAATTCTTACCATAGCATCTAGTACAAGAAGATGTTTAACAACTGATTGAAAAACTGACCTAAATAATGTTTGCAGTCACAATTAGTAAGACTATGGATAATGGTCCAAGGATTCCAGAAAGAAATCTCAGCTTGTTCATTCTCTAGGCTTTAGTTCCTTAATCTTTAAAGTGATAATAGTAATTATGGGGTAGAGTTGATAAAAGAATTAAATGTGTTAACAAATAACTTGGCTGAAGGAAAACCTCTGAAATCTACACATCTCTATAAACAAACAGAAGGAATAAAAATTGAAATTTCATCATTTAAAGTGCAGTTAACTTTCACAAAATGCTACTGTGTGGTTTTTTTCCTCTGCTAATACCCAACAATGGTCAAATAAACCTAATGGAGCCAGGAATGGTGGTGCATACCTGTAATTTCATTTCTTGGGAGGCTGAGACAGCAGTATGGCAGGTTTGAGGCCAGCCTCAGCAATTTAGAAAGACTCTGAGCAACTTAGCAAGACTTTGTTTCCAAATAAAATATAAAAAGTCCTGGGATGTAAATCTGAAGTACAATGCCACTGAGATTACTGGGTCCAACCTCTACTAAAATAATGAATGAATAAATAAATAAATAAGTAAATAAACAAACAAACAACAAACAAATCCAATGGTTCTTTAACAACCAGATAAGCAGAGTGCAAGAGGTATTCTGCAACTCACATAGGACACAGAATGTTTGTGCATTTGGCTGCTGGATGTGAGAATTTCAAGCAAAATCAAGCATTTGCTTTGCTTACCTATATCTCCCATTAATTCCTCCACACTGTAAAAACGAAGAAGCTGTATTTTGACTTTGAAAGCTATCATATTCTGAGGAAATAGCCACAATTTACCTGTGAATTAGGAAGTTACCAATTCAATTATCCTTTTTATTTCTTTTTATTGAGATAACATGATGTGAATATTTTCTTTCTTTCTTCTTGCTGTTTGCAATTAGTGTAGGATATTTACACTGACATTTGAGAGACAAATGTTATGTGTTTCCCTTTTCCTCTTTTTTTTTCCCTTGTATGTAGAAACAGCCAAAACAATTTGGACGTGATTCAATAGAGACTACATTTCATTGCCTTTATTTATTTTTTTGCCATTTAATCCTACTGTGGGATTTAAAAGACTTTCAGTAATTCCCCACCTCCCCCATCCAAAGAATAAAAATCAATTTCCACAATTTCTATAGCTATTTTTTGTTTTGTTTTCCATAGCAGTCAAGGGCAACCTGAGAAGTAGGAAAAAAAAAAATTCCAAGCCTAAGCAAAAGCTGAGTCCCAAGATAAGAGAAAAAGTCAAATGGAATGAAAAGAAGAAAAAGAAAATGAGAGAAACTTCTATCGGTCCTCCATGAATATGGCCTTTGTTCTGAAAATCCAAAGAGTAATAAATTATAAGAGAACACAGGACATCGGTTGTGTCATTGAAGCTGTACCCACCGCTTGACTAGGGAGCTGATGGGCAGCGCACAGATGGAGGGCAATGGATTTGTGAGACCATGAGCCAGCTCCCAGGATAGGGCGTGAGATGTGCATTTGCTGCTGGCACCAGAATCAGAGCTTTGTTAGATCCAATCCTGGTACTACCGCACACTTTGCCTCTGCCTTTCGTGCCAAAGTGAGATGCTCAGATTTGAAGGCTGAAATATATCAAGTTTTAGCACTGCCTCTCCAAAGCCAAATGATAATGACATAAAAAGATACTTTTTTTTTTTTTTTGCTTTGACTCCGAAGTGGAACTACCACATTAAAATAAATTCACTCTCCTCAAAAAATTCACACATGAAACATTACTCTGTCAATGATCTCATTTAAAAGATGCTTAGAAAGCTTTTTCTATCTACTCTCCCCTCTGGTTCAATTTGGTAATATGGCTTTGTGTCAGTTTCTGCTGGCTTTCAGATTTAGATATTCATCTCTTTTCAATATGAATCTCTAGTCATATTCCTTGATCTTCTGATCGTTTTTAACCCAAACAGTGATTCTTCAGAAGAAATTAAGGTGATTATATTAAATTAAATAATCTGTAATTTTAAAGATACGATTCTAGTATGAAATATGCTATCAGCAATATCTCATCTTGGGGGCACAAATTTATTTTGCATTTCATAATAACAGAGTTCTTCCACATTCTGTCTGGATACAGCATATTCATAAAATAAAAGACCACATATACATTCAATATTCACTATAATAAAAATGTTTGTAAGTTTCACACCTATAACCCTACACTCTAAGTCAGTAGTTTTCATTCTATTGTTACACAATGGAATTATACATCATCAAAAGACTTTTGCCCTTACTCAACTCCAGATCAATTAAGTCAGAATCTCTGAAAGCAGGGCTTAGACATCAGTGTTTTTTAAAGGTTTCCAAGTTATATCAGTATGTGGTCAGAGTTGAGAACAGTCTTCTATACTTCAGGGTATTCTAAGTGTGGAAAAAAATGATGCTCACTTAAATGAATAAACAATTCTTAATTGATTTTCCTAAAGGATATATATATATATATATATATATATATATATATATATACATATATCCTTTCTACATTACCTTGCTAACTTTTAGTAAAATAAGACTTAGGGATGCTACAAAACAAACCATATTTTCTTGTTTTTACTTTACTTTGTTTTAATGTATATTTCTTCATAGGGACATTAGAATATGAAGAATATAAAAATACAAGATTTACTGATACCTGAAATGAGAATATGCACTGCAGCATATTGCCATATAATCTGTAAATAGCACATTTTCTATAAATAATAACCACCAAATGCTTTGTTCATGTATATCACTATCACTGTGAACTACATTATGATGTGAGACTATAATGCACCAATAAAGTTATAAAAAACAGACAAAAAAAAGAAATCAAATGCCTTCTCCCATTCTGCCAACTCAGGATTAGAAATGAGGTATTCATCATCCTCTTCCATATTGTGATCCATCACCATAGGCTGGACCATGTGGTTGCAACTATGTGACCTGGCAGGTTGGCGATGGTATCTGCTATTCTGGATGGGGAGATGCCTGAGCTTCTCTTCTAGTGTCATGAGGCCTGAGTTCTCAAGACTTAGCCAAGATTAATTGCCTTACACCCAGACTTTACTAGAGGCCAACTCTTATCTTAAGAAGTTAAAAATTGGGGGTCAATTGAACAAGTTAACATTTATCCACTCTCATTGTTCTCATTCAAAGGAAAACATCCTCTCTGTTCTGTTAGTGACGCACATTGTGTGACTCTTGAAAGCTGCCATGCTAATTACTAGCATCCCCAGAGAAACAAGAGCTATTTAGAATGGTAAAGTATCACTTTAAGTATGCAGAGTGTATATACTTGAGATTTTCAGGGAAGGATCATTTTTAAGAAAAGCCCATGGGCATGTATTATCCATTTCAGGAAGTATAACAAATGTGGTCTTCTAGGCAAACCTGTACCTACAGCTTGCTCCAAGTGTTCTGACATGCGCAGCAGTACAATCACTCATGAGAAAAGCACAGCCATCAGGTATGTTTGCTCAACCTCAGATTCTAGTCCAACATCTTCCACCTACTCACTGAATTAAAACACATGGGCTCAATAAAACCATGTCTACCAGCATATACTAAGAATTTAATGTAGGCCTGCAATGATTATAAAAATTTTACATGAAATCACTCATTATTCCTTACAATAATTCTGTGTAGAAATTATTTTTCCACTTTTAGAGGAGCAAATTAAGGTTTACAAAATAAAGCCCCTCACCAAATATTATGAGACAAGTAAATAGCAGAGCTGAGTTTCAAATGTAACAGAATGAAACCAGTCTCCCCACTTCTGCTTGTCACTGGCATTTCAGATGAACGAGTGAACAACATTTGTGCAGAAGAAATTAAAGGAGCAATAATGGTAGAGGGAAAGCCAGTTAGGATGCTATTCCAATAACTAATTTGACTTACACAATGATATGTCATTGCAACAGGATAAAGTAGAATGGGTTAAAGTAAATGGATTTGATAGATACTTCATTATACTTTAGAAATTGAGTCTGCAAAAGTTGGTGATTGAGGAGTTGCAGTTAGATAAGCAAGAAAAATGTATCAATCACTATTCTCTGGGTATTGTTTTTTATCTTGTGAAATGAGATAGGGAGCACTGGAGATAAAGGAGATGTGTGGAATATCAAAAATTTAGTTTTAGACATGATAAATTATATGAGATCTTGGTATTCATCTGGAGTAATCAAGCAGGTTTGTGTGATCTTTATTCACAACTCTTCTAATGGCTACACAAGTTACTTTGGCTGGACTCTTGAATTGGCTATTCTATTGAAGCCATGGATATCACATACATTACAAAAACTTAAAAAAGTAAAGAAGAGGTATTTGTAAAAGATCCTAAGCAACTTGTCATTTAGAACCCTGACAATGGAATTACACTTCCTATTGAGAAAAGTTCCTAGAGAAGTAGCAAAGTGATGCCTAGATTTAGGGACTTAAGAATATATGAGATGAAATAAAGGAAAAATATATTTCCAATATAGAAATAGAAAAAAATTTAATAAAGCTTAATGATTACCAGGAATTTTGTAGGTATCATTAAAATTACAAAGATATCTACATGATTTATAGAGTAGATTTTAGAGAAATGATATTGAAGTGACTAAATTGTGTAAAGGGAATTAATTTTGACATTTCTGAGAATAATTTATATTAATTTCTTTGATTATTACTAGTGATAAATATGACAGTAAGCATGGGGATATATATTTTGGTAGTAAAACATATGTCTAAAATCACAAAACTTTTATATAACTAAAGCAAGGATTAGGAAAGGAAATAGTCACTTTTCTTGAATATACTGAAGTTGTACAGGATTTGCTATGGGAGATTAGGTATTGTGATGGACTGAGTATATGTAGTCCCTCAAAAACATTTTTTTTAGCTCAAAGCAATTATATATGGAGATGAATCCTTTGGGAGTTGTGGAAGGTCATTAGAATTAAATGAACGTACAAGAATGAGGTTTACATGATGGATCAGAGCCCTTATAAATAGGGATGCCAGAGAGAAGTCTCTCTCTCTCTCTCTCTCTCTCTCTCTCTCTCTCTCTCTCTCTCTCTCTCTCTCTCTCTGAAAAGTGTACCTGGGTTCTGCTCTCCATATTGTGAAATGTCACTGTGTCAGTTTAATAAAGCTACTCAACATTTTGGAATAGTAATGCCTTTATAAACAAAATGAGTACGATAGTGCCTAACTCAGGATGTTGAAAGCATTAAAATTATTATTTAAAGATAGCTAGAGCAAAGCAATATTTCAGTCCTATTTGATATCACTTTAATAATAATGGCCACAAAGAGGGGTGTAAAGGGCAATGCTGTCTCCTTCCAATGCATCAGAAATAGAGAAAAGGAATCATTTAGTTTTATAGTAGGATGAAGGGAGGTCTGTCTTGAATCAGAAGTTCGGCAGGCAGAAAATTGAAGAAGGGCAGTTTAAGCATGTATGGTGGTCTAAAACTATTGTATCTGTCACAATAAATGCCCAGAAAGCAGGTAGACCACAAGAGAGGAGAAAGGATAATACCAGGAAAGTTGATCATCAATTGTTGTTGACGTTAGGAATTGGACATATCATGCTGGCTTTTAAGCAAGACATAGACTTAATTTGAATGCATTTAAACTATTTTCACAGTGGTGCTTAGTCCTACTGAAAGTGCTCAAATTGTCAACAAAAGAGATAATCCAGGCTAAAGAGGATACCACTATAAGGATAGCATTGGGACCAAATAGAAAGTGATGCATACAGATATGGCTGGAACATAGAATACAAAGTAGAGAAAGTTTCCCCTCGGTTATATATCCACAATAAATCTCCATGGTCTATTATTGTAACTATTCTCTCAATATTAATCTAAGCTCCTCTTGTCACCCACTTTGACTTTTATCTTATGAATTCTAGTAAGTTCAACTTCAATTCTATATGGAGAATGTAATATAGAAAGGGATATCTGGGTTCAAGAAAACATTTTGCCAAAAGATAAAGATTTAGAATATTCAATACAAAGTTGATAGTTGAAAACAAGGAAAACAAAATTCATCAGATGTATATTATTACTTCCTTGCCAGGAGTCACTGTTGATTCAAACTCAATACATCCCAAAAGGAACTCACCATCTTCCATCCCAACTCTTGCTTACCCTTCCTTGAGCATTGCCAATATTACACCTATCCACCTAACCCAAGTGGAAATCAATGGGATTCTTTTGTATTTTTAACTTTCCAGCTGATGGAGTTTGGTGCCACCTATAATGGCCAGTTCAGAAAAGAGAAAATGACTCAAGTTTTCTATTTAAGGAAGTTTGAGCAAGAAGGAAAAGAAAAGATAATAATTACGCTGCAAATTATTAGTTCAAATGCTTCCCTGGTATTGTAGCTTTGATTAGGCATCCTATCTGATCATAATTTCTCATTTAAAACTTTGTTTCCATTAAGCTCAATTAATTTACATTAGGAATTGTGATGCAGTGTCCTTTGCGTTGTGTGTTTGTTTTGCTTCAAGACAGTTAATGTGCTGAGTCAAATGTTTATTTCTCAAAAATGAGTCCTATCTTTTCACCAAATAACAAATCAAAATGTAATGTGAATGTTTATGATTCATATCTAACTAAATTTCATTCCTGGACATTAATTTGCTGACTTAACTTTGAGCAATTATATATAGGTGCATTTACTTCATTTTTTAGATTACAAATATGCATGGTGGGCATGAATACAAATCATTTCTTTTTCTAGTGTTCCTTTATAGTCAATTAAAATTTTCTTTTAAAATCATTTATACTAAATGCTTGCTAGTAGCATTTCTTTTTCTGATGTGTTCATCATCATATTATTATTGATCATATGCTGTAAGTCATATCTTAATTTTTTTTTCTTTCAGCTTGTCTCGTTTGATCACAATGAAAGCAATCTAAAATTATGCACTGTAATGTAATTTGTAAACATTTGATTAAAGGTAACTATATAGTGATAAGCTAAGAAAGAAGTAGATAATACAGATTCAATACTAAAAGCCAAATACATTAATTAAGATGTTTGTTTTCAATATATTTGCCAATGTAAACATCTACTAACCAGATTATAAAGTATATAATATAATTTGATGATTTAATTATATATTCTTGGAACAAAAAAGACAACATATTTACAAATTAAACCACATTGCTACCAAAAAAAATCTATTCTAAATACATTTATTTATAGCTTTGATAATTAAATAAAATATGCATATATCTATGGACTTGAAATAATCTCTTAACAGCTATAATAATAATCCAGTAGAATATATTAAATAATATATGAGAATTTAAAATGATAATATATGTCAGGTAAAGCAGCTTACCATCTTTTTTAAAATTTAAGGTGACTTTTCTCTTTTAAGTTGTCTTAAAATAATTATTTAATTTTGCAATTTTCCAATTCTGAGTTTGATATACATATTAGTACCTTCTATATAATTCTAGCACAAAATAATTTTGGAGTAAGTCTCTCAATTTCTTACTAAAATATTTTCTTTGAGTTAATAAAACTAATAGATTAGATATTTGTTTTATGAAAAAATGAATAAACAAATAACTTGTAATCTAATTTATACTGATATAATCGACTGCAGAACTAAAATCTGATGCAATTATTCTTTTATTAGTATTGAATTTTAGTTATCTTTAAATATATATTCCATCTCTATATGCACATCCAAGTCTCTAAGTATTTTATCATGTACTGATGAAAAAGGAATACATGGCTACATTTTCTATCACAATGATTGAAAAGTATTCTTTTTCAAAACATATCCTATAAGTTAAATTTTGTATGTAGGGGGAAAGGGCAGTGAATGAAATCTTTGCCTTTTTTATATTTCTAATTAAAATTAAGTATTAACAGATCTATCTAGAAGCTTTATTCATTTAAAATGTGAAACAATAGAAACAAAATAATAATAATATATGATAATATATTATATATTATTAATGATAATAATGAAATAATTCAGTTAAAATTATTCTCATTAAAGGGCAAAATTTACTAATAGACAGAAGTATACTGTGGCACATTCAATCTGTTAATTATGTCACCTTGAATACATGCCCAACTTTTGGGATGAATGGTAAAGCCAGGCTTTATGCTATTGCTTGAATTCACTTATAAGGGATATTCCACCCAGAGCAGAGAGAAATTAGATGCACTGTCTTATTTAAAATTTTGCCATTTGGCACCCAAGCCTTAGGGCAGAATTCCAACCAAATTGTAAGTAGGAATGATGCCAACTTAACAGATGAGCTGAACACACCAAAGCCAAGAGGCCATGCTCACACATCAAATGTGTTTACTTAGGGCAGGATTCCCAGTTATAAATCTTCAAACATGTTCAGAAAAACTGTGCCAGCATGAAGAGGTTGCCCCTTCTCTAATCCATCTGGAGTAAGGATTAACCTTGAACTTATTTTTAACGATGCAACTTAGCCACAAAGGTTTTAAGCAGCAAAAAGAATAAGTAATTTGAGATTCAGGCATTTAATCACTCTATCCTTATTCTATGCTTTCTAATGGTTGGCTGTAGCTATAAAAATATAAACACCACTAACACAAAGGTTTTTTATTTATATATTTGTGTTCAATTATTTTGTATTACTTATAAATGACAAAGTAGCATAACACATTGGATAGATTTTTTTTTTTTTTTTTTTTTTTTTTTTTTTTGCGGTACTGGGGGTTGAACTCAGGGGCATTCTACCTCCGAGCTATACCTCCAGCCCTATTTTTATTCTTTATTTTGAAACCGAGTCTCACTAAGTTGCGGAGTGCCTCACTTAGGTAGCTGAGGCTGGCCGCGAACCCGGATCCTCCGGTCTCAGCCTCCCGAATGCTGGGATTACAAGCGTGCGCCACCACGCCCGGCTTCATTGGATAGATTTTTAAAGGACATTATTATAGATTTCCCAAATACTCCTATAATATTCACCCAATGCTATGAATAAGGTTCTGAGTAATAGCCTACATTCTAACTTTACAGAATAATAAAAATGTTTCATTGAAGCCAGGCATGGTGGCACACGCTTGTAATCCTAGCATTTGGGAGGCTGAGACCAGAGGATCCGGGTTTGAGGCCAGCCTCAGCTACCTAGTGAGGCACTCCACAACTTAGTGAGACCCTGTTTCAAAATAAAGAATAAAAAATAGGGCTGGGGGTATAGCTCGGAGTTAGAATGCCCCTGAGTTCAATCCCCAGTACCGCAAAAAAAAAAAAAAAAAGTTTCATTGAGTTATTTTATTCACAGATGAGAATTAATGAAAATTGTGCAAGGTATAAGTTGCAAGTATACTTATATAAATATGTATTCATATATTGAAATATATATGTATACATGTATATATATATATACATATATATGTGTGTGTGTGTGTATTCTTGGTTGAATTTTTATAGATGTTTATTAAAGCCTGCTGAGGTAGAATCTGATTTGCAGTGATAGTTTAACAAAAAAAACATAATGGCAGTGTTTTCCCATAAGTTATCAAATACAAGGAGCATCAAAGTTCAAAAAAGGACAGAGTTTACAAAGAAAATGTTAACAAGAGGTGTATGATTCATTTTAGCAGTTTCCAGTTTGACAGCAATATGAACTATCAAGAGACAAAAATAGTATAAAAATAAAACTTCTGAGTATTTTTTCCAACTTTAAAAGTCATTTTTTTATTGTAATAATTCGTGCATTGTAAGCATACATCTTTTTTAGGTGCAAATTGATAACGACAAAAGTGCACACATTTCTCATTTGACCCTTCTCCAATTCCCAACCTGCTCCCTCCCCTCCCTCCCTCTCAAGTTCAGTTCAGTGAGTGACCTTGATAGAATTGTGTAAGTACATCATGTGCCTTAGGATGCCCCTCCCCCCGTCCATCCCCTTCAGTTAAATCAACTTCTTTGCCTATTGAGGGTCTCTCCTTTTTCATTTGGAGACCCTCTTATGCCCCATCTTCTCCCTAGCATCCGCATATTAGGGAGAACATATGCTTCTTTACTCTTTGTGACTGGTTAATCTCACTTAATGTTTTCCAGTTGCCTCCATTTCCCTGCAAATAACATGATTTTGTTCTTTATGGCTGAGTAAAATTCCATTGTGTACATATCTCATAGTTTTGTAATCCATTCATCTGTCGATGGACATCTTGACTGCTTCCACAGTTTGGCTATTGTGAATTGTGCAGCTATAAACATAGATACACATGCATCGGTCTGATAGTTTGGTTTCCATTCTTTTGGGTAGATACCCAGTAGTGGTATTGCTGGGTCATATGGTAGGTTCATTTCAATTCATCTGAGGATCCTCCATACTGTTTTCCAAAGTGGTTGCACAAGTTTGCAATCCACCAACAATGTATTAGGGTTCCCACTTCTTCACATCCTCGACAGCAGTTGTTGTTCGTGTTTTTTATAATTGCCATTCTGATTGCTAATGATGTGGAACATTTCCTCATACATTTATTGGCTATTTGTATTTCTTCTTTTGTGAAGTATCTATTTAGATCCTTTGCCCATTTTTTTATTGGGTTATTTGTTTTCTTAGCTGTGATTTCCTTGAGTTCTTTGTATATCCTAGATATTAGACCTCTATCTGAAGAGTAACTGGCAAAAATCTTCTCCCACTCTGTGGGCTCTCTGTTGAGGTTCTTGACAGTTTCCTTTGCTGCACAGAAGCTCTTCAGTTTAATGCAATCCCATGTATTGATCTTCCTTTGAGTTGCTTGTGCTTTTGGGGTCTTGTTGAGAAAGTTTTTACCTGTGCCTATGTGTTGAAGTGTTGGGCCTATGCTCTCTTCAAGTAGCTGCAAGGTCTCTGGCCTAACTTCCAGGTCTTTGATGCATCTTGAGTTGACTCTTGTGCAGGGTGAGAAAGTGGGGTTTATTTCCATTTTCCTGCATATGGCTAACCAGTTTTGCCAACACCATTTTTTAAAGAGGTTATCTTTTTTTCCAGTGCATATTTTTGGCTCCTTTGTCAAAAATCAGTTGACTGTAAGTCTGTGGGTCTGTTTCTGAGTCTTCTATTCTGCTCCATTGGTCTATGTGTCTGTTTTTGTGCCAATACCATGCTGATTTTATTACTGTGGCTTTGTAGTGGAGTTTGAAGTCAGGTGTTGTGATACTTCCTGGATGGTTTTTATTACTAAGAACTACTTTGGCTATCCTGGGTTTTTTGTTTTTCCAGATGAATTTAAGGACTGGTTTTTCTATGTCTGTGAGGAGCGCCCTTGATAATTTCATGGGTATTGCATTGAATTTGTAGCTTACTTTTAGGAGGATGGCCATTTTGGTGATATTTATTCTGCTTATCCAAGAGCATGGTAGGTCCTTCCATCTTCTAAGGTATTCATTGATTTCTTTCTTCACCTTTTTATAGTTTTCCTTATAGAGGTCTTTTACCTCCTTGGTTAGTTTTACCCTAAGTATTTTATTTTTCGGGGTGCTATTGTGAGTGGAATTGTTTTCTGGATTACTTTTTTAGTGGATTTATGGTTGGCATACAGGAAAGCTTCTGACTTTTTAAGATTGATTTTGTATCCAGACACTTTACTGAATTTGTTGATCAGTTCTATAAGTGTTTTGGTTAAGTTTGTTGGGTCTTCTAAGTATAGTATCATATCATCTGCAAAAAGGGACAGTTTTTGTTCTTCTTTCCCTCTTTTTACTCCTTTGATTTCCATCTTTTGCCTTATTGCTCTGGCTAGAGTCTCAAGTACTATATTGAACAGAAGAGGTGATAATGGACATCCTTGTCTTGTTCCTGTTTTTAGTGGGAACTCTTGCAGTTTCTCTCCATTTAATATGATATTGGCTGTGGGCCTATTGTATATTGCCTTTATGATGTTGAGGTACGCTCCTTCTATTCCGATTCTGTGAAGTGCTTTTAGCATGAATGGGTGTTGGATCTTGTCAAATGCTTTTTCAGCATCATGTGATTTGTCTTTGATTCTGTTTATGTGGTGAATTACATGGATTGTTTTTCATATGTTGAACCAGCCTTGTATCCGTGGGATGAACCTGACTTGGTCATGGTGTATAATTTTCTTGATGTGGTTTTGAATGCGCATTGCTAGTATCTTGTTTAGCAGTTTTGCATCTAAGTTCATCAATGATATGCAAACCAAATTCTTATGTCCAGATTGTTTTGCTAGAATTTCCACAACATCAACAGCAATTCTTATAAAAATCTTAATATTTCATTAAGTAAGCAAAACCTGCTAATTATAGAAGTATTAGAAAATATAAATGTGTACCAAGAAAAATGGCTGACAAATCACTATAGATCCATTATCAGACCTTTGTACATATTTGCATACACACTGTATATTAAAATGAGATCAAGTGAAATGTATAGTATTGAAAGGTCTGCTTTTCTTCACTTTAAATTCCATTGTGTGTATAAACCCCACATTCTGTATCCACTCAGCTCTTGTCAGACACCTAGGTTATTTTCATAATTTGGCTATTATGAATTCTTCTGGTATAAACATAGATGTGCATGTATCACTGTTGTATTATGACTTTAATTCTTTTAGAGAAATACTGAGGCGTGGTATAACTAGGTCATGTAGTGGTTCTATTCCTAGTTTTTTGAAGAAACTCCTTACTAATCTCCATAGTGGCTCTACTAATGTATTATCCCACCAACAATCCATACAGGTTTCTTTTTCCCACATTTTTGCCACCATTTATTATTGTTTGTATTCTTGATGACTACCATTCTAACTATACTTAAAATGAAATGATAAAAGATTATTTTGTTTTGTAATGCTATTTCTATAAACCAGAGTATTTTTCATGATATGAGACCTTCATCTTTAACATTTTGTGTATATTAATGACATTTTAATCATTTTATACATTTTTAAGTTGTAATATTTGGCATGTACATGTTGATTTCTGAAAATTTTGATTTTTTAAAAAAACTGTACAGTTAGCTGCCATTATGTTTTGGATATAGAATGTCACTAGAAGAGCTCATGTTTTGGCAAAAATGTTCAAAGTTGATATGATTGAACTATGAGGCTGCTAATCTCATCAATGGATAAATCACTTGATGAATGAATGGATTTATTGGATGATAATTTAGGCAGGTAGGGTGTGGCTGAAAGAGTTAGGTCATTGGAGGTGTGGCCTTGGGGATTATATGTCCCCAGCCTGCTGCCCTTGCTCTCTTCATTTCCTGTCACTATATCCTGAGCTCTGCAGATGTGACCCAGCCTAACATAGACTGAAATCTCCAGAACTGTGAGCAAATGAATCCTCCTTTCTCTAAATTGTGGACACCAAATATTTTTGGTCACGGCAGTGGGAATGCTGACTGAAATACTTGGTAATCCTTATTGTGTCACATTAATATAATTAACCCTAATTTGTTATACCTTTCTGTAGCTTATAGTATACTTAAAATTTCTATTTTATTTATTTTAACTGAAAAATAATGTTATGTATTTATGAAGTACAATTGTCTCCTTTTCTTTTTCTCTTCACTACTTTTTACTTTTAATATATACTATCAGATATTTAACTTTTATTCTTTATGTCTGTGGAGTCATGATTTTAAAATCCATCTTTTTCCTTCAACTTGTATAACATTACCTATTCTTTTTTACACACACACACACACACACACACACACACACACACACACACACAGTTTTACATGGAACTTTTTCTCCTAGTATGTTAGGTAAATTTTTGCATTTTCTCTTAACTTCTAAGTTTTCATCCTAATTTTATTTATTGATTAGCTTATTTTTCCAGAAATATATAAATATATGTTTTATATATTTTACCTATTTTATATGTATTTTATACCTATTTTTATATCTTCTAGTTGTGTATGTATGTTTAACTATTGCTCTAGCCCCTACTCTATTCAAAAGATATACACATTTTCCTATCATTAAATCTTTTCTAAGTTAATCACATCTTTACTATCTCATTTTATACTTTATTGGTACATTATAATCTCACATAATAATGTAGTTCATAGTTATAGTGACATATATGCACACAGAACTTAAAAATTCCTCTTTACTCTATTTATCTACAGGTTGTGTAAATTACTCAATTTGGTAATAAATGTTTGTTCAGATTAGTCATTTACTTTTTTCATTATGAAATAGATGTTGAACAATTTTTTCTTTGATATACACTTCAGATTTATTTTGAACACTTCAGGTTAATTTTGGAGACAGTGTTTTAATTTTAGTAATATTTAAAAAAATTGATGTTTCAGTTATAAAGTTAACATATTGGCATTGCCATTTTAAATTAATAGCAAGTAAATTTTGCAAATATAGTAGATTGTGTATTTAGGAAAAGCTGTTTATTCCAAATCTGTTAAATCAAAATCATAGAATGTGTGAGTCACTCTTTGAACTGTGAAATATTAAAAAGGATTGACTCTTCTTCCATGAGTTTACTATGCAAATACTATAAGTAATGATAAGATGGCCAAGGATAGTACATATATACTGGACTTCAAATATATTAGCACAATTGTAAGTAAAATTCCAGTTGCATAAGAATTTAGGTACAAATATCTATAAATAAAGTTACCTTATCTCAAGATATTGTTGTCCAATCAAGAAAATATATCATAGGTAAATGTTTTCTTCACAAAAGCAGTCTTAGCTAGAGTTAATGAGTGATACACAATTTCCAATGTTTCAATCAATCCCAGGATAAGAATTCTTAGAAGGAAAAATCAGATATTGAGTCAAACTGGGGGGAAAAAAAAAGAAAGAAAGAAAATTGGTTAATTCATGCTTTTAAGCAAGAGTATTGTAAATGAAGGGAAGAATTGTTCATTTAAGGAAGGAAGAAGGAAGAATGGAATATGATGTTGTTCTAAAAATCTTTAGCAAGGCAATGATGCAGTCCTTGAGCCAATGCTACCCTTCAGAGCAGTGTTTCCAAGGTATTGACTATCTCTGTAAACTGTCACACTCAGTCACTGCCTATGAGCATCTGCCTGAAGTACAATTTCATGTGAGCAGGTTAAGGATGTCATAGGACAGCATTTGATATCTTCAGTCCACTATGTCTCTGTCAGTAGGAGATATGACAGGAATATTGTCATGATTAGCACTCACTGCATCTCTTTGATTGACCTTCCAACCAAGAAGCCACAGAAAAATCTTTCTTCCCAAATGCTTGATATTTTCCTGAAGTTTCCTTGATATTTTTCCTTACACTAAAAAGCTTGAGAATCACGTGAGAATAAATGTGAGGTATTATGTCATTGAATTACACTTACCTATTGTGAATAAAATAATAATTGTTTGAATACATTTAACATAAGTGTTAATTTTTCCTAGTAAGCAGGATCTGCTGAATTTAAATCAGTTAAAGGGAAAAAGTAAAAGCTCTTTGTATGATTGGATAACAAAGTGCCAGTCTCCACTTTCATGTTACACTTTAAAATGCTTCTTTTAAATGTATTATTTATAATGTTTTTTTCTGCAGCAAGAATTTAAAACTATCTCAAAGACATTTCAAGAAATTCTATGTCCAAAGCAGATGAACTGCTTTAACTACTGATAAAAAGTAATATAGTTAGATAGTTAAATGTTCTTTTAAGCAAGAATTCAACTTCATATCTGATGAAAGGTTGAAGTGAAAAGTGCTTCTCCTTTAAAAGAATAGCTTTTTTTTTCCCCTTCTTCTTTTTTTGAAGAAAGCAACTTGATGAAGAAGCCTTTAAGAATTAGTGAGTTCTAATCATGGTGGGCAAGGGACACCTTAAGCTTCCAGGGCAGGAAGGCAGTCTGCTTTCTAGCCTATTCTTTAGCCCTGTGGGAGAAAGGATGAAAGGATGCAGGAGCTCCTGGGATTCAGCTGATCTAGAGTGCCAGAAAAGACAAATTACAGCTTGAAAGAGCTGGGAAATAGTCACAAAAATGAATCACCCTTGCTAAGGTGGTAATGGCTGATTGCTGAGCGATAAGCAGTTCCAGAGAGACTTTGTTGCCAACAGCCTGAAGGTCGAGGACAAAACCTCAGGAAGAATTTCTGACTAACAGCCTGAAATCTAGGTGAGTCAGAAGAGAACATTCTAATACAAGATTTTATGTAGCTCTAGGGTGTATTAAAATAAGTTAAACAGGATTTAGAAGTTAGTGCCCTGCAATACATTTTGTTATTCAGCCTGTCTTAAGAGGACTGCACTCCGTTTTTACTAATGCTGAGTTCCCATAATTAATATATCTTAACTAAAACACAGGACATGGTATCCTCCTGTTGACAGTCTACAATAGCACAAGGCCCTGTATCTTCCTGAAAAGTGATCTCTGAAAAGCCCCCTGATACTAATTAGCATACTTATCAGTTAAATTATGTTTGTCTCATATATTCAGTATCTGGATCCTGTTAAAATTCTCAGTTTCTTTAACTAAATTTCTACTGGTCTATCCATGCTACAGGTATAATGATACCATGGCATCATTGTAACACTTGGTGAAAACAAAATTGTGTTACTTTTGAAGATATTGGTAATTTTACAGTATATATCTAACATCTATAGTACTAATGAAGATTACGTCCTATATTTTAAGCCTATTTTTGAGTCTTAGTAGTCAAGCTAAGCTGCGGAGCTTCAGCTGTATAAGAGAGGTGAGGGAGTCCAGCTGCCTCCTCTCTGCCCCCTCTATCATCTTTAAGACCAGTTGCTTTATAAAGGACTTGCTACATTCCATACTTACATTCCATACTTTACAATGGTGCATAAATCTTTGATACCATGGGAAAAGCAAAACCCTAATAATATAACGTGTCACTATCAGGCTGAATTTACTTTGGATCATGAGTTGGCCTGTGATTCCCATAGCCATCTGGCGATGATGCTAAAACTAGATTGCTGCCCCCAGCCACTCCGACCTCCTTTCATAACATGACCATTATATGTTGACGCCAGTACATTTTATCATTCTTTTGCCACAATTATATTTTCATAAACAGCTGATCAAAAAAATTATTTTGAGCTTGTGTATAATGGAACTATGTAGCCAACATAGTAATGAAGGTAGCAATTTCAGCAATGCTATTTAAATATATATTATATATATATATATATATATATATATATATATATATGAAATTATCAATGCCAATCTAAATGACATGTACAGGGAAGAGGAGGGAGGAAGGCGGGGGTGCAACCTGGAGGGAAATATACACTAAGTGTTGTGTATATGTATGTTCCTATCACTCTCTGCTTCCTTGTGATATATAATTACAATGCACCAATAAAAAAAAATTATGAACTATTAGACATGGAGCCCTAAAAAACAAATAAAATAAATTCATATAGAAGAGTGAACAATAAAGTATCTATTTTTCTTTTGTCAAAAACCATACAAATAAATATTTGTGTTAAAAAAAAACACAATCTAAGCCAGACGTGCTGGCGCACGCTTGTAATCCCAGCATTTGGGAGGCTTAGACAGGAGGATCCAGGTTCGCGGCCAAACTCAGCTACCTAATGAGTCACTCCGCAACTTAGTGAGACCCTGTTTCAAAATAAAGAATAAAAAATAGGGCTGGGGGTATAGCTCGGAGGTAGAATGCTCCTGAGTTCAATCCCCAGTACCGCAAAACAAAACAAAAACACCCACAATCTTTCATTCCATTTTAGTCTTTGCTTCCATTTCTTCAGGCACCTCCAACAAAAACTCTTTCCAAAAAGATAAGATGTTGCATAGATTATGAAGACAGTTTCAAGAAGAGTGCAGAAAATATTACTAATAAAGGATCTATCTTTATTATATCACTTTAACTCTTGAATAAATGATAAGCTGCTGTTGATGTAGTCAATAGTGAAAATAAAACATTTTCTAGCAAATCATCATGTGTGCTTTCATTAAGTCACTTGACAAACAGTTACTGGCTATTTACAAAGTTCTAGGCAAGTGTCCAAAGACTTGGTGTATTAATGACCACTGTAGATCTCTTGTGGAGGGCATGATGCCCTCATGGAGTTTTCATTCTCGTAGAGGGAGACAGAAAATGAACATCAAACACACACACACTCACACAAAAATATAAGGAGTTGGTATAATACATTAGAAAGGGATAAGTATCAGAAATCAATCAGTCATGGTAAGGCCAACAGGTTGTAGTGGGAGTTGCCATTTTAAATTGAGTGTTGGGGGCAAACCTCAGTTTGAAAGTGAGCAAAGTTTTGATAGAAATGAGAAAAAAACAAAAAACAAAAACCCCCTATGCTTCTAAATATTCAAAATGAAATATTTAGGATTCTCTGTATTAGCCTGTTTCCTTCTTATCTATTTACCTTTTTTCATTATAAAGAAATAAAACATTTGCCAAAAAGAGCATCTTTAGTATGAGTAATATGCTGAGTGACTAAAGTGAACAACTCCTTTGATAACTATGCTTCCTCTTCTATGTTTCCCTAATTTCTAAGTCACTTCATGTTTTATTCTTTGTCACAGTTCTGAAATTTCTGCATACAGAAGGCCAATGGAATAGTCCTATAAATTACTAAATAAATGCTTATGTAGCTAAGCCCATTGAAGTCTTGAAATATAGCAGTGTTGACCCACCAATGCACAAGTAATAACCATGATATGAAAGCCTGCACAAGATACCTATTCAATGGCTGATTTTGTACAAATTAGTAAACTGAATATGCTGTGGCAGCAGGCATCATATTGAACTTCCAGAAGCTTGGGGCCTGCCACAAGTGTGAGGAAAGGCCAGAAGTCACAGGTCACTGAGGCCTGCCTGCTACTCAGGGTCTTCTGAAGACTGGAAATATCACATTGGCATTATGGTGTTGTGGGATCAATGTCAAATTCACCAAGCAATCCTAAAGTGTGGGGCTTTGTGTTTTTATTTGGTACCACCATTCATCTAAAGGCTTAGTCTGCAGGTACCAGTGGAATAGGAAGTCATATGAGTATTTCTATTACTGGGTTCTTCTTTGGTGGGTCCAATGTTGAAGTTCAGTGCAAGGTCCAGTGTTCTCTTTCCTCTCTTTCTCCCAAGGGAATTCATATTCTCATATTCATATTCTCTCTCTCTCTCTCTCTCTCTCTCTCTCTCTCTCTCTCTCTCTCTCTCTCTCTCTCTCTCTCTCTCTCTTTTCTCTGTACCTGGGGTGGGTGGAAAGGTGACACAGGTAATATACATAAATCTTTCTTCTCTTCAGTAAGTCTTTTTAGTATTTTGCTATGACTAGGTAGTATGATATATTGACTGGTTTTCTCAGCCATAGAGAAGATAGATTCATGTATAGATGACTGTTTAAATTGATGTTTCTATGGAGAAGTCATTTGCTCCTACTTCTACTCTCCTAGCTTTTTCTGTCCTTCCTCCACATTTTTTTTAAATAGAAGAATCAATACTAGAGTATATCAGACAGCAAGGATATCCCCTTAGGTGTTGCTTGCATTGTCCTTTGAAAACTCTTTACCTAAACACAAAAATGTCACATGAGAACTCCTTTGTTTCTTTGGAGCCAGGCTTCATTATTTTTCTTCCAGGTTGTATAAGTATGTCAGATATGCTTGTTTGGACTTGACCACCTGGGACATATTCTTTAAAACTATGGAAGCAACATTGCACAGTGTTACATATTAAAATGTGAGATTTTGCATATAATAATTACTACATTTATTATTTATTTCTAGCTCATTTCTTCTTAAAGCATCAGAAATTGAGTTGAAAATATGCTCCACTATTTGTCTTAATAGTTATCTAATAGAATTTCTTCTTAGCTATGAAATAATGTATTTTTTTCTTCACTTTGAAATTTGGACATGTGAAATGTAGTGTTACATGTGAAAAAAATAACATCTATTAAGTTTATAAATAAGCAGATAAAACATTATATCCTGTAATCTTTGTGTATTCCCAATGCCTGATAAACTGATATTACATCTTTTTCATGTCTTTACTTCAAATACGAGTACATAGCCCAAGAACTTCCCTTCAGTCACCTACTATTTCATCTTTTATCAGTGTATTTGAACTCTAATGCCTGCTGGATCAAACACTTTCTTTTATCAATAAGATAAAAAAAGATTCTCCATGTATTATTCTCAATTTTAAAAATAAAACCATATTCTGTAGATTAGAGGCAAAAAAGAGCAGAAATTTCAGAGTATTCAATGAGTTCTGCATATTTATTAGCAGCACATGTTACACACAAGTTTTAATTACATTACACTAAAATTTGACCTTTTGTCTTGAGAAAGGCAGAGTAGAATAAAAATAGCTTATACCCAAAGTAGCACTGCTTTATTGTACATGTCTAAAATTTCAGTGATAATATGGGAGTAAAATATATCCATAATGACCTTTAAGATTAACTTTTACTCCTTTATGATACCACCAAACCCTTACTTCTATTTCTTTATTTATGGCACATGTGTTGAAAAACCATGGATTGTAAAAATATCAACTTTTAAATATTCTTCATTTCTCATGATTACAGTATAGCTAATTTCAGTGAGCAACATTTTTCTTTAAAAAGTTTATTCATATTTACAATGCAGAATCTAACATTAGTGGAGATAAAATGCCTCCTAAAGATATTTCTTTTTAATTGCATAAGGAAAAAATATATTGCACTCTTTGGCCTTTTATGAGAAAAAGAAAACCTTTTAGGTTGTGTACCAGAAGTGGTGTTATATCTTCTTCTATTATATCTTCTTCTATTTTTTGAGGATGAAGAGCCAGGACAAATGGTTTCCATCCTTTTTATGCCAAAGGAAATGGGGGAGTTGTAAAAAAAATGTTAGACTTAACCCCCCCCCCCCCACACACACACAAAGCACATACTTAACCTGGAGACAAGAATATCTCATTTCTTCTTAAGTGGAGAAATACACTATCTCCTCACTTAATGAATCTACTCACTTTGCACTGTAATACATACCATTTATACTTTTGGGGATTCTTAACTTTCATTTTAAAGCTGCTTTCTCATTATGCATTAATGACCAAATCTCTTTCACAAAACTGGCCACTGGTTCAAGGTTTTTCTTTTGGATGCATTTTTATTTTATATTGTTCCTATCTTGGTCATTGCAACAAATAATTCTACACGCTTATACTGGAGAAAGCATTGTCCTTTGCTTTGATACATAAAGGTATTAGGACTGATATTTCATTAATTACTTTGATGATTTTACTCGGTTATCTTGCTCCTAACCATTTTGCAATAATATTTGCTCTTTCTTTGTAATTGTCTACAATGCAAAGATTCATGAGCATGTTTCTTTGAACATTGTAATTAATCAATCAGTATATGCTTTTGTTAATGAGTTTCTAGTTCTGTATTTTTCTTATACAAGTATACTTGTGTTTTGTTTTATTTTGCTTTTGTCACTTAATAGCAATATATTTTACTTTCTTTTTTTGGGTGGGGTGGGCACTATGAATTTAACCCAGGGGACTTCTACCTCCAAGCTATAATCTCCATTCCTTTTTTATTTTGAAAGGGAGTTTTGCTAAGTTGCTGAGGGTCTCACTAAGTTCCTGAGGCCAGCTCCAACCTGTGGTTCTCCTCTCTCAACCTCTCTAGCACTGGAATTACAGGCATGTACTACTGCACCTTGTACAATAAAGGTTTTCTTGAAGGAAACAGTTAATCATGTAAAATTTCATTCATTACATTACTATCTTAATTATACATGTCTTTATTTTATAAAATATTACTTTAATAAATATATTACAATTACTTTTTCAGAATAAAATTGATCATTTTAAAGGACACTTTCATATAACGTAGCACACAAATGAAAAGTACTGAAAAAGTTTCATCTTATCTATTCAATTTTTTTCTACATATTTTTCAGTATTTTGGTTATTCACTTTAATTTTCGTTTGTTTGCTGAAGAAATATTTATTGATATTCTACCATGTTTCAGATAGTGTCCTAGGTTTTGGGAATCTAACAGTGAACAACACAGATAAAATTTTCCTATACATTCTAGTGGTTAGAAAATAATTAAGGACATAATTTAAAGAAAAATATGAAATGTCAATGGAGTTTAGGAAGTAATAGGGAAGTGAAAACTTCTCTTTAATAAGAAGGCCACGAAGTCCTTTCTTGGAAGTTGACCTTAAAGTAAAAATCTGATGGCAATATGGTGATGATTATGTGAATATCTAGGGGTAAATTAGAACTGATGAAGGAAACAGAAAACACAAAGGTCCTGAGACAATAAGAGGACTTGGCATGTAGAAGAACAATAAGGTCACCAGGGCTACAGAGGAATGTGGGTAAAGTTGTGAGAAGTCAACTGGGAAGCATAATACAGAGAAGACTATTGTGTACAGGCTCTTCAGGACTTTGGTATTAGCTCTGTGGCATATGATGGGAAGCCATGGGAGCTTTGGACAGTTTTCACTCCAGTCTCAGCTACCTAGTGAGGCCCTCTGCAACTTCGAGAGACCTTGTTTCAAAATAAAGAATAAAAAGTAGGGCTGGTGGTATAGCTTGGAGGTAGAATGCCCCTGAGTTCAATCCCCAGTACCACCACCACCAAAAAAAAAAAAAAGAAGACAAGGAACCACGTCTCCCGTCTCCTCTCTATTTTAATTATTATCCTCTTCGATCCTTTTTGCCTCAATTGCTACAATAGCAATTTCTATCCAATATCTGTAGAGCACTGAAGTCAGATAAATATTTTCAAAATACAACCACAATTAAATATCCACCCCCAAAGATATTCAAAGACCCTACCTGCTAATCTCCCACTGATTCCTGACACTAACATTCAAGCTATTCCAACAATGGACCCAAAAATTTTATGTCAAATTTGCTTAACATTTTTACTCATCACAAATTATAATTCTGTAAATTGAAATCTTAATTTATGATACGAATTTTTTTTGTCATAAAGACACCTAAAATGACATTTTTTCTTGTCGTTTTTATGCATGTTAACTGAGCAGATCCATTTCCCTTCAATGCACAATTCTAATTCCCTCCCCATAAAGTCACTCTCAAATTCCAGAGCCAATGGTGAATCATTACTAATTTCTCATTTTGAATTTTTATGCTATTTATACCTATGAGATTTGAATTGTATCCTTCCTTTCAAAATTGTATATTTCCTGATTCCTCCAATAAATATTGCTTGGCAATAAAAGATAATTTTTCCCAGTAGTATTGGGCATTTCTAGGGTCAAGATATACAAATTGTGTTTAGCACTGCAGCAGATCTTTGCCCATTGTAGTCTTAGCATTTCAACTGATGCTAGTTCAACTCTTAAAATATTGAATGCATTTGTTTTTAATCTTACTGTCCTCATTTAATTTGAAGGAATTAAAGTGTTCAAAATAATAAGACAAAGATTGCCTTATAAATTACAGTGACAATTTTATCTCATACAGTAGGTGCCTGCTCATGTAAAAATAAATTATCCATATGTTTGTCTTGAGATAAATTTTCTTACCAATTATATACAGACAATAACCTATTTTACTGGCTTATTTTTCTTCAGGGAATAATCCCCATCATCACAAGAAAGCACATACTTAAATGTTTACCCGGAATGACCTTTCATTACAAGAATTATTTTATTTTATTTTTATTTATTTTTTTATTGTAGTAATTCGTGCATTGTAAGCATACATCCTTGTTAGGTACAAATTGTTAACAACATATTTGCACACAATTCTCATTTGACCCCTTCCCCAATTCCCACCACATTCCCTCCCCCTCCTTCACCCTCAGGTTCAGTTCAGTGAGTGACCTTGATATGATTGTGTATGTACATCATGTGCCTTAGGGTATCCCCCTGTCCAGTCCATCCCCTATGATTAAATCAACTTCTTTGCTTATCGAGGGTCTCTCCTTTTCATTTGGAGAACCTCCAATGCTCCATCTTCTCCCTAGCATCCGCATATTAGGGAGAACATATGCTTCTTTACTCTTTGTGACTGGCTAATCTCACTTAACATAATGTTTTCCAGCTGTATCCATTTCCCTGCAAAGAACATGATTTTGTTCTTCTTTATGGCTGAGTAAAATTCCATTGTGTACATGTCCCATAGTTTTGTAAACCATTCATCTGTTGTTGGACATCTTTGCTGCTTCCATAGTTTGGCTATTGTGAATTGTGCAACTACAAACATAGATACACATGCATTGGTCTGATAGTTTGGTTTCCATTCTTTTGGGTAGATACCCAATAGTGGTATTTCTGGGTCATATGGTAGGTTCATTCCCATTCATCTGAGGGTCCTCCATACTGTTTTCCAAAGTGGTTCTACAAGTTTGCAATCCCACCAACAATGTATCAGGATTCCCACTTCTCCACACCCTCGATAGCAGGTGTTATTGTGGTTTTTTTTTTTTTTTTTTTTTTGTGTGTGTGTGGTACTGGGGATTGAACTCAGGGGCATTCTACCTCTGAGCTACACCCCCAGCCCTATTTTTTTTTTTTATTCTTTATTTTGAAACAGGGTCTCAGTAAGTTGCGGAATGCCTCACTAGGTAGCTGAGGCTGGCCGCGAACCCAGATCCTCCGGTCTCAGCCTCCCGAATGCTGGGATTACAAGCGTGCGCCACCACGCCCGGCTGTTTGTGTTTTTTATGATTGCCATTCTGACTGGAGTTAGGTGAAATCTCAAGGTAGTTTTGATTTGCATCTCCCTGATTGCCAATGATGTGGAACATTTCCTCATACATTTATTGGCCATTTGTATTTCTTCTTTTGTGAAGTGTCTATTTAGATCCTTTGCCCATTTTTTGATTGGTTATTTGCTTTCTTAGCTGTGATTTTCTTGAGTTCTTTGTATATCCTAGATATTAGACCTCTATCTGAAGAGTAACTGGCAAAAATCTTCTCCCACTCTGCAGGCTCTCTGTTGAGGTTCTTGATAGTTTCCTTTGCTGTGCAGAAGCTCTTCAGTTTAGTGCAATTCCATGTATTGATCTTCCTTTGAGCTGCTTGTGCTTTTGGGGTCTTGTTGAGAAAGTTTTTATCTGTGCCTATGTGTTCAAGTGTTGGTCCTATGCCCTCTTCAAGTAGCTGCAAAGTAACTGCCTATTGTTATCACCAAAGGAGTGAAAGAATCAATAAACCTACTTAGGAATAGAGACAAGACTAAGTAGTTGGAACATTTTGGAGTAGGAAAAGATAGGAGAATGAATTTTTAAAGTAAAAATTAGCCCAGATGTTACAGTTTTAATTGTTATTAGAACCAAATTTGAGGAAGCTGAGTGAGCAATTCACATAACATGATGTTGTAAATATGAGCTAGAAAACATTAACTTACATCTTTTATCAGACAATCATTAAAGAGCATAATGAGTTTTAAAAATAGCATATACTTATGTTCAATAGTACCCAAATCATTCAAGTATATTTAGTACATAAAATATTTATCTGAATTTTCAAATTATTTGAGTTAATCAGAATTTTTAAGAAATATATTCCTGGTTTGTACCTTATTTGTCAGCTACTAAATTTATATTTGTAATTAAAGAGTTGTGTGAGATATTTAAGAATAAAGGTAAATAATGGAGATAGCATAATTGAGGAATAAGTGATATTTTCAAAATGTGTAAATAATGCTTTAGTCCAGTTAAATAGATGATCACTTAGGCCAGGGAATCCAAAATATTGAGTATTAGAATAATTTGGTAGACTTTATGAAATGCAGATATACTACTTAATATAGACAATCAAAGTAGTTAAGCTTAAAGGAGGCCATCTGTATTACATAAACTATCTTAATTGATTTGAATTCATAAAATTGAGAATCAGTGATTTAGATGAGATGATTAATGGTAATGTTATCACTGAGAGATAGATTGTTAAGGAAGGGTGTCTAGAGTAAAAAGCAAAGAGGGCTCAGGAATGTGCCTGGACATTTAAAATATGGAAGAAGGAGAATGAGCAAGTCTTGAAGAATAAAAGGTTCTGAATGAGGTAGTAGGAAATCCTCTGAGAGAAACATCCAGGAGTGCAGCGGGATGGGCAGTGCTCACTTACAGAAGGGTGGAATGATGTGGTGAATCCATGAAAATGAGTGTCAACGTAGCCATCACAGGTAGCCTTAGCATAACTCTATTTGTGGGAGCAGAAACTAGATATTAGAGGGTCTAAAAGTCAATGGACATCAAATGTGGACAAGAATTGAGAAGCTTGATTATAAAAGGGATAAAGTAGATAAAAAGAATGTCAACTGAGGAAGTAGAATTGAATCTTGAGAAAGTTGTGTTTTATTTTATTTGGAAAATCTGTAATTATTTTTTTATATTTTTTTAATTGGTGCACTGTACTCATACATCTTTGTTAAGTACAAGCTAAAAAAGGCGTACATGCACACTTGTGTTTTTAAAATGGAAATGACAAGTGTAATTTAAATGCTGAAGGAAACAGTCTAATGGATTGAAAACTAAAGACAGAGAACATTAACATGTTAGTGAAGAAATTCTTAAAAAAATGAGGAGGGTGGGCAAAGCGTATGATCGTGGTAAATAAAGGTGGAGATGCAAGCTATTTGCTCTGCTCTGATCATTTATTTTCCATGTTGGTATCTCATTTGTTTAACATTTAAAATATAATATATTGAGAGTATAGTTTGGGACAAATAAAATTTTAAAAAATGATTAACATTCTTATTGTTCAATGGCATGTAATATATTATATTTATATGGTATATTAGAATTAACAAGTTATTGGTTTTTTGTTTATTTGTTTTCGTTTTTTGCAGTACTGGGATTGAACTTAGGGGCATTCTACCTCCAAGCTATACCCCCAGCCCTATTTTTTTTTTATTCCTTATTTTGAAACAGGGTCTCACTAAGTTGCAGAGTGCCTCACTTGGCAGCTGAGGCTAGTCACGAACCCAGATCCTCCCATCTCAGCCTCCCAAATGCTAGGATTACAAGCTCGGGTCACCATGCCCGGCTAGGTTACTGTTTTATTTATTTTTATTTTTATTTTTATTCATATATTGTAAGCATACATCTTTGTTAGGTACAAATTGATAACGATATATGTGCTCACAATTCTCATTTGACCCCTTCCCCAAATTCCCACCCCGCTCCCTCACCCTCCCTCCCTCTCAAGTTCAGTTTAGTGAGTAACCTTGATATACATTAGTGTGCCCCCCCCCATCCAACCCCTTCAGTTAAATGAACTTCTTTGCTTTCAAGGGTCTCTTCTATTTCATCTGGAGACCCTCTTATGCCCCATCATCTCCCTAGCATCCGCATATTAGGGAGAACATATGCTTCTTTACTGGTTGTGACTGGCTAATCTCACTTAACATAATGTTTTCCAGTTGCATCCATTTCCCGGCAAATAACATGATTTTGTTCTTCTTTATAGCTGGGTAAAATTCCATTATGTACATATCCCATACTTTTGTATTCTATTCATCTGTCGATAGACATCTTGGCTGCTTCCATAGTTTGGCTATTGTAAATTGAGCCACTATAAAAATTCATCTGGAACAACAAAAGCCCAGGATAGCCAAAGTAGTTCTTAGCAACAAGAACCATGCAGGAGGTATCACAATACCTGACTTCAAACTCTACTACAAAGCGACTGTAATAAAAACAGCTTGGTATTGGCACAAAAACAGACACACAGACCAATGGAGCAGAAGACTCAGAAACAGACTCACAGACTTACAGTCAACTTATTTTTGACAAAGGAGCCAAAAATATACACTGGAAAAAGGATAGCCTCTTTAACAAGTGGTGTTGGCAAAATTGGTTAACCATATGCAGGAAAATGGAAATAAACTCCACTTTCTCACCCTGCACAAGAGTCAACTCAAGGTGGATCAAAGACCTGGAAGTTAGGCCAGAGACCTTGCAGCTACTTGAAGAGGGCATAGGACCAACACTTCAACACATAGGCACAGGTAAAAACTTTCTCAACAAGACCTCAAAAGCACAAGCAACCCTCAGGAAAATCAATACATGGGATTGCATTAAACTGAAGAGCTTTTGTGCAGCAAAGGAAACTACCAAGAACCTAAACAGAAAGCCTACAGAGTGGGAGAAGGTTTTTGCCAGTTACTCTTCGGATAGAGGCCTAATATCTAGGATATACAAAGAACTCAAGGAAATCACAGCTAATAAAGCAAATAATCCAATCAAAAATGGGCAAAGGATCTAAACAGACACTTCACAAAAGAAGAAATACAAATGGCCAATAAATGTATGAGGAAATGTTCCACATCATTAGCAATCAGAGAGATGTAAATCAAAACTACCTTGAGATTTCACCTAACTCCTATCAGAATGGCAATCATAAAAAACACGAACAACAATAACTGCTGGCGAGGATGTGGAGAAGTGGGAACTCTAATACACTGTTGGTGGGATTGCAAACTAGTGCAACCACTTTGGAAAACAATATGTAGGATCCTCAAATGTATGGGAATGAACCTACCATATGATCCAGCAATACCACTTCTGGGTATCTACCCAAAAGAATGGAAACCAAACTATCAGACCAACATATGTGTATCTATGTTCATAGCTGCACAATTCACAATAGCCAAACTAGGTTACTGTTTTATGATAGAGCTTATAATGGAAGCAAAGGAGAAGGATTCAATTATGAGAAATGGTTATGGTGGCCACATAAAAGAGGTATTTTCACAATAGCCAAATTATAGAACTGCCACAGTCAGAAGATTGTGCTTGACAATTCCTTGTTTTTCATTGGAGACCTCCACTAACATTTTGGTCTGTATGGATGTCTGAAAAAAATTGTCTTCCCTTTAAGTGAATTGATTAGCCTTCAGAAAGGATTTGAGTCCATCTCCTGATAATTCACTATCCACAAGTGAACACTCTGACTTGATTGATCCTTCTATCTTAAGCATTGAGGAGAGGTGGGTTTGGATTCTTCTTTTTAATTACCATAATATATCTTGAAAAGAGCTAGTTGATTTTAAAAGTTCAGTCTTCTAACCATGGAACTCTTATCACTGGCACAAGAGATATGCTTGAATGGGGACCAGTGCTGTCACCTTTCTTTCTTTAGCATATTGTCCTAATGTCTTTCACTGACCTACTTTCCATGTGATTAGCTATCTAAACATTTCCATAGACTTTTCAATTGTGAATTTGCAATGAATTAAGATATTGGGTGCCAGATTTCTGAATATTGTGAGAAAAATGAATTCTTTTATCTCTGTTATATATTTCCTTTATTGTCCTTGGTGTGTGTATATATGTCACTATCACTCTGAATACATCATGAAGTGAGACTATATGTACCAACAAAAGTATATACAATAATTATAACAAAAAATGTTTAGAACAGCAGTTATTACTATGATGTTTAGAGAAAAATAAGTGTCATTTGAAAAGGCATAAATGAAAAAGAACTAATGTAATCTGTGATTACAATATCTACTGGAATTTGAGGAAAACATTTACTTTCAGGATATTATGTATACCGAAAAGCAAGAGGGTGAGAATATAGTACTTAATTCTGTTGCTTCATGTGTTCTTCCAAGCTCGCGTGTTGGTAACTTAATCCTCAGTGCAATAGTTTTGAAAGGTGGGAATTTTAAGTGGTGATTAGGTTGTGAGCTTTCTGCCCTCAAGCATGGATTAATGTAAGAGTGGGTTAGTTATAGTGGGAGTAGGTTCCTGATGAAGGATTAGTTTGGACCCTTTCCTCTTTTCTTTCACACACATACATGATCACTTACCCTACAGCCTTCTGCCATGAGGGATGCTAGAAGTAGTCTCTCACTAGATTTGGGTCCCTGGACTTTGGATTTCCTATCCTGCAGAACTATGTGAAATGAATCTATTTTGTAAATTACCCAGTTTCAGTTATTCTCTTATAGCAGCACAAAGAAAGACAGTAAGTATATGTTTTTTATTTAAATTTAGTTCTAAAATATAGCTCAGTCTAGTGAATTTCAAGCACATAGAACAAACAAAAGAGTATTCCTGGTAAACACAGCCCAGGCATTGTTTAATGCAAAGTGTATTCTATTGAAACAGGCTGAAATTACTTATTTTTCAGAATGTGCAATATAGTCTCTTATAGGCAAATGCTGTGTCAGTTACATGAATTATAAATGAAGGACCTAATTTATAGGCTAAAGAAAAAAGTAAATCATGGTATTATACTCACAAAGAATGCCTTTCCACATAATTATTAGGCCCACATTTAAAGGGTCCATTTAATATTTCTATTATGCACTGCAGACTGTATAGCTAAGCTATATTCCATTTATGACATGCCATTGCAAGAATTCCACCTAAGATTAGCATACATTAATTTTTCTTCATGGTTATCTTGTTTTCAAGTGCTTGATTCTTCTTATTCACTATATGAATTATCTTTAAGTACTTATGCACATCTGAAATTGAGTATACATCATATCAGAAAGATCATCTGTGTTATGAAATTTCCACTTTGTTTTCTCTTTAATCTATTTAATCAATACTGTACTTTCTCTTGGATCAAAAGCATTTTATATCTAGGTTTTTAATTAAAACAAAGGTATGCTTTTAATGTTCTGACATTCGGTATTAGACAAAGAATCAAAGTCATGGCCAAATGTCTTGGAAATTGTCTCAGTTATTGTATTTTCTTTAGATAGCATTAATACACTTCTTTATGAAGCCTATAATTTCAAAGTGTTGCTAGAAAACCAAAAACAGCAGTTAAAATTGTTGTGTCAAGCTCTTTTTTGTCAATTAATTGTAGTATTTCTTTGAATAACTTTTTTTTTTTGTCTCAGACTTCTTTGGAATATTCTAATTAATAGATCAAATTTACAAAGAAACCTGAGTTAACACAATTGACATGCATTTAACATTTTCATCTTGAGCACTGCTAATCACTCCATATAAGAGATCTCCTTAAGTTCTGAGTATAACAGTGTGATGTATTGATAACATATAAATTGAGGAAAAGAAGACTCAAAATTTAGGATTTGAGATGCTTTCCAAAGTTATACATTTATGAAATTTTAGAGCTGAGGCCACATCATATCTTCTTAACAACAAAACATTCATTTTTATCCACATTATATGCACTAATAGATGAGCAATTTATGTCTATCTTTTGAAATTTCAAGCAGCTTGAATTTTTTGTTTTATTTCTCTTCTATAATTATAAGAATAGTATAAGCTGGTTTGAATAGTCACTGTTATGAATGCATTAAATCTGTTCATGTGAGTTCAACTGAAATCAATGGTATTTACGCAACAGTGCAAGACACAGCATTGTATCTTCAGATGACTCTAGATTTACAGTATGAAATTGGAATCCACTTATTTTTCTACATAAAATGCTGCTCAGGCATGGAAACTTTTGTGTATGTTTCATCTCAGTTAAAGCCTATCATTATAGAGACATCTTCCTAATCCACAAAATATCCATATTACAGTGAAATAAATTTGGAATAGATATCAAGTAAACCTTGAAGGACAAATGTATGGACAGAGTAGATTTGAGTTAATTTATGAAAACAGAGAAGTTTTCATTATTTACTTTAGGGAGATGGGAAGAGGAAAGGGATTGTTTGCTTGATCTTAAGTGCAAAATCTGTGGGCCTTTATTAACATTTTACTAATGATTTTGAGTGCAACCAACTTTGTTTGTTTTGTCTCTTCTAATGCCTAGCAGACCATAGCTATGATTTTGTCATAACCTTCTCAAGGAATAGTCAAGAAAGAACATTAAAGGAAGAAAAGAAAGCAGAACAGAGTAAAAAAGAATAGCACAAATTAATGGAAGGAAGGAAACTTGGGAGAGTACATTTTAATAATTATAAATATTCAATAGAAAACAGACAATATTCTTACATAACAAAAAGACCATTTTTAAAAAACTAATGTGATATAGCATTTTCATCTGAGAAGATTTTTTCTCCTCCTTGAGTTTCAGTTGAATTTTCTTTTATATTTGTCCCAAGCAAAGAGATGAATGAGTAGCTGGAGGCAGCTTACAGCTAATTACCAAGATTCCAAATCCCAAATGTCACCTCTTCCCTAGTGTCTCAAATGCTAATTCCATCTAGAGGCACAAAAGATGCTGAGCCTAGCAGAGGACAAAGGGATTTTGAATCTGGAGGACAAGGAAACTTAGGAAAACAGCTCTCAGAATACTGTTGGTAGTTACCTTTGTGAATCCCTTTCTTCCAAGCTGGTGAAAGCTCTAGGAAAAATGTTGTTTTACAATTCAAATATGGTTCTATATGTTCTATATGTAAGTAATTCCTACTTGTTTAGTTTTCTGAGTTGCATTTTTTTTTTTTTTTTTTTTTTTTTTTTTTTTTTTTTTTTTTTTTTTTTTTTTTTTTTTTTTGCAGTACTGGGGATTGAGCCCAGGGGCATTCTATCTCTGAACAACAATCCCAGTCCTATTTTTATTTTGAAACAGGGACTTACTGAGTTGCGGAGGGCCTTCCTAAGTAGTTGAGGCTGGTGGCAAACCCAGATCCTCCTGTATCAACCTCCCAAGTACTAGGATTATAAGAGTGTGCCACCATGCCCAGCTGTAGAATAGTTTTGATTTTTCTATAACACAATAAGGAACACACATACAGTGAGAAAAGGAGAGGAGAAAGAGGAGAGAGAGAGAGAGAGAAGATAAAGGAAGAAGAGAGGAAGGGAGGAGAGGAGAGGAGAACTGAGAGGAGAGGAGATGGGAGGGGAAGAGAAGGGAGGGGAAGAGAGAAGGGGAGGAGAGACCAATAAAAAAGAGAGAATACTAGAATAGTCTTCTGTAAAATACACATAGGAAATTCATTCAGTTCTAAGGATAGAAAGAAAACAGATGGCTTCTCATGCATTGGCCTAAGCCTTTGTAATAGGATTGCCAGGGGACAAAGAGACTCCCTTCCCTCACTGTGCACTGTTCTTTTCACTAGAGTTGCCTGTGGCAGAGATAGCTGGAATGATCCTCTCATGGGCACAAGAAAGAACCAATATCATAGTGTCATGGGACAACACAGAGTCACTTGTGGGTTCTCGGCCTCCATGATAAAAAAAATTTTAACACGTGCCAGTCAGGAACAAAAGGTAGGAATTTATTTAGGAAAATAAGGGACTCAGAAAAACAGGTGAGCGGACATCTTCAGGGCCTCGCAAGCAAAAGAGGGCCTTTGCATCCTTCAGTCCTTATATAGATTTCCAAGAGGGGTTGGCACAGAAGATGTTTGGACCTCCTCTTCTCAGGTATAGGTGGTCGTTCCAAGAAGGGGTGGGCACAGAAGAAGTCCCAACCTCCCCTTTCTCAGGTTTTCAAAAGATGGGAGGTAGCTGGCTGAGATCTGACCCTTGTCCTGAATCTCAGGTGGGGGCAGGGATCCAGGGGATTAAAGGTGTGGCCCACTGAGACTTCTGCCTAAGACCTGGGCACACCCTATAGGGTGGAGTTAGTTTATGAACTCTCTAGATTTTAAAACTATATTTTTCCTTTCCTTCCCAATGTCTCCTTTCTGCCTAAATTTTATTCCTTCTATTCTACCTCATCAATAGGATCCAAGGTGAGAAGTATCTGCAGCACATACACAGCCAGGTTTTGCCTAAGAGACAGAACAAGGTGTGTCTCTCCCTTTGTTATATACCAGGTCTCTCCAAAGAAGAGAAATTGAAGAAATTAAGGAATATTAGGAGTAAATCTGAGGACGAGGAATGAGACAATGATGCATGATGTTGACTAAATATTTATTTGAATAGAAAGTGTTTAGATGACAATGACTAGATTATCTTGAGCCAATCTTATGTCTTCCCTTGCCAAGCAAAAATGAGGCTCCAAAGGAAAATTAGTTTCTGTTACAGAAACAGTGTCTTAGGTTTCATACTTTAGTTTTCTGAATGTCCAATTCATTCCTGTTACATTTATATATAGAAACATTTCTTTGCCTAGCCTTAACTATATATAAAGCTTGTTTGTCTTGTTCTTAGACAAAAATGAGGTTTATGTTAGTTAAAATCCTGTAACTAAAAGATTGACCAAAGAATTATGTAGTGTGATTTTGCTTTATGAAAATATATCTCAAAGATTCTTAAATGTGTCTTTTTCCATCAATGATTCCTATCAGTAAGCACAGTCAAATCTGTATGGTACAGCAAAGGTCTTTTAATTATGGCTTTAACAAGATAAATTAAAACATATAATTAGAATGTGGAATAAGGTAATTGATTAGGGCACCAATGCAGGAGTGAGAGAGGGAGCTATCTACATTGCTTATCTTTATAAGTGATTAGTTATCTGACCATTCCTATACATGATCACCCATCATACAATATAGGGTTTTGAGCCGGGCGTGGTGGCGCATGCTTGTAATCCCAGCATTCAGGAGGCTGAGACCGGAGGATCCGGGTTTGAGGCCAGCCTCAGCTACCTAGTGAGGCATTCTGCAACCTAGTGAGACCCGGTTTCAAAATAAAGAATAAAAAATAGGGCTGGATAGGGCTGGGGGTATAGCTCGGAGGTAGAATGCCCCTGAGTTCAGTCCCCAGTACTGCAAAAAACCAAACAAACAAAAAACAATATAGGGTTTCTACATCGTCAAATGAATGTACAATGTCATAGGGAATTTTTTGAGATAGTTGTGTGCATAGCAAAATGTGGGTGTGTAACCTGAATGATATTGAAAAGCTACATAAACTTTAATTTTGAATCCCATGTACCTTTTTTCTGCCATATCAGAGTTCATCATTAAAATTAAGGTAATTTTTCTTTATGAAAATCAAAGTCCCTGAAAATATGCTAAAAAAAAACAGTGTTTGAAATTCAATTTATTCAGTGGAAAATAAAACACAAGATCAAAAGTAAAGTAGGTATAGATGAGTTCTGGGAGAGAAATGATAATGGGGAGGCTTATAGAAGAGCCCCCGTTCAGAATGAGTCTTAGCGTATGAAGATGGTCTGGTGATAAGGACACAAGTTTGAAATTGAATGAACAATGTATAGAAGGGAGAAAATAAAGACACATATTTTAAATAATGGTATTTGTTTTTAACTTGATCATAGATCACATGATTGATAAAGCATGGGAGGATTTCATGTATCAGGTTAAGATATGGACATTTCACATTTCAGATGATCAAAGGAACAACTGAAGCTTGTCTAAACTGAATGTGGTGGGTAGAAATCAGAAAATGAGAGCAGTGTCCTGCAGAAGTGGTGAAGCAGAGTGATTGTGCTTTCATGAAAGGAATGAGTAGACGGGGGTCCAACATGTGGGGCATGACTTGAAGTAAGGATAGGGCAGGAAGAGTTTCATAGGATTTAGTGGCTGTGCATGGAGAAGGAACTCTGGGAGGTTAGAAAGCAGAAAAATTATTCTGAGAAGTTTTACTGCTTTATAATCGTCACTAGGAAACTTGGACCATGGTTTGTTTTACACAGATGTGTTTGGTGAAGTGCCAGAAATTTCTTGGGAGCTTGTCAATAAAATCCTAAAATCCTACTTCAGTAGAGTAAAAAAGACAAGCCAAAAATAATATAAATAAATAAATAAATAAATAAATAAATAAATAAATAAGTAAATAAATAAATAAATAAAATAATGAAAAGTAAAAGAAAGAAAGGAACAAGGTACCAAGATACTGTAGCTTCTTTTTCTGGTATTGCATTATTTTATGCTTCATAAGCATGAATTTTCTATTTTCTCCCATGGAGGGAGCTAGATTGGCATCTTCCTGAGTTCTGCTAGTTTGCCACTCAGTGCTTATAAGTGTTGCAAAATAGAACAAGCAAACAAACAAACAAAAAATAACAATGGCAACCATAATAGCACCTCCACAGTCAATAGAGTTGAGAATGTTAAGTTAAAAAAAAACAAAACAATAGTTTACAATACCATTACATTTTCAATGTTTCAAACTTTACTATGATTTTAATAAGCTACTTTGCATTTTAAGGTTGAAGTAAACAATATACGATGCAGCAGTTCCTAAATTATTTGCACATACATGGAATTTTGTTTTATAAATTCTCAAAATGTTTCCTGAAGCATTATTGCCATTCCCAACATACGTTGGGGAAGATGTTTGCATTTTTAACTATGATGCTTAACTTTTACAAAGAGCCTAACTATATAATATTTTTTGTAAGTAAAATGCATTCTTATCATTTTGATATGCAGAAAAATCTATATTTTACTTAACTTGTAAGCATCATTCATAAAAAATTTCCACTTAAATGAGGTTTCTTAGTCAAGGTACGTGCCTGTCTCAATTGACTACATTCTCTTTATTGTGAATTACATAGAACAATGAAGATTCTTTTGGACTCCGAGATATTTATACTACTGAAAGCATGATAATTAAAATTTAACTTCTGAATTTATAATCTTTATTTATTTATTTATGTATTTGTGTGATGCTGGAGATGGAACTCAGGAGCATTTTACCTTCTAGATGCATCCCCAACCCTACTTTATTTTTTATTTGGAAATAAGATCTAAAGGTGACTTCAAGCCTGCAGTCTGTCTGTATCAGCATTCCAAGTACTGGGATTACAGACCTGTACCAAAACACCAGACTTTAATTTTTTTTTCTTAGAGACACTAATGTTTATTTTCAGATGGAGTAACAATATAAATTTATCTTCTAGTATAAAATTTTGAAAAGAGTTGTCTTCCTTTTATCATAACCATGATTGTACTTTGAAGTAAAAAAAATTAAATTGCATTTAAATAAATACTTCTATACACAGCTGTAAGCATGAATTTATACTTCACATAGAATTTATTCTGATCTGACATTTGTTGAAATTAAAGATGTGCCCTGGACATTTATTTATGATCACATGCTTCTCAGAATGATGATGTAATTCTAAAAGCAAAGCCAAATGTTTAGTTGATTTAGAATAGCATACCACAGACAAAAATAGTAAGTTAATAATTTATTCTGAATTGTATTTTCTACTACTAATAGAAAGTAATTTCTATATAAATATTGGCTCATTTTACTTTTATTAAATTATAGCACCCTTATGATTTCTGATGTTTTTGTTCTTCTAAAATATTTATATTTATTAAGGAAAAAGTTATCAGAATCTTAAAGAGTTAAAAAAATAAAACCAAGCACCAAAAGAGTACTGCAATGAAAGTATAGTACAACTTAATAAAATGAATTTAAGAAATAAATGAAATTCTATTCATGTTTTTCTCCACTTGTCACCTGTTTCCCTCTTTGCTCTCATATGTTGCTTCTCTCCTCCTCATCCCTATGTCTTTTCTCTTTTCCAAGGTCAAAAATACGTATCATTTCAAAGTTAAATATAAGGCTCTAATTGGTAACTTATCTCATTACAAACACAAATAATTTTTAATTTGAAAGCATTTATGCAAAGACAGAACTGCCTTGCATTACCACTATGTTTTTATTTATTTTTTTATTTTTAATTGGTACATTGTAATCATACATCTTTATTAGGTACAAGCTGGTATAGGTAAAGGCATACATGCACACATTTCTCATTTAACCCTTCTCCAATTCCCACCACACTCCCTCCTCCTCCCTCCTTCTCAAGGTCAGTTTAGTGATTGACTTTGATGTGTTCATGAAAGTACTTCATGTTCATTAGGGTGTCCTCCCTCCCCCCTTCACCTTCCATTAAGTCAAATTCTTTGTTCACCTGAGGATTCTCCTTCATCTGGAGTCCCTCTTATGTCCCATTTTCTCCCTAGCTTCCGCATATTAGGGAGAGTATACGATTTTTTACGTTTTGTGACTGACTAATCTCACTTAGCATAATGTTTTCCAGTTCCATCCATTTCCCTACAAATAACATGATTTTGTTCTTCTTTATGGCTGAGTAAAATTCCATTGTGTATATATCCCATAGTTTTGTAATCCATTCATCTGTCGATGGACATCTTGGCTGCTTCCATAGTTTGACAATTGTAAACTGTGCAGCTATAAATATAGATACACATACGTTGGTCTGATAGTTTGGTTTCTGTTCTTTTGGGTAGATACCCAGAAGTGGTATTGCTGGATCATATGCTAGGTTCATTCCCATTTGTCTGAGGATCCTCCATATTGTTTTCCAAAGTAGTTGCATTAATTTGCAATCCCACCAACAATGTATTAGGGTTCCCATTTCTCCACATCCTCACCAGCATTTGTTGTTGTTTGTGTTTTTTATAATTGCCATTCTGATTGGAGTTAGGTAAATCCAAGTTAGGAAATCTCAAGGTAGTTTTGATTTGCATCTCTCTGATTGCTAATGATGTGGAACATTTCCTCATACATTTATTGGCCATTTGTATTTCTTCTTTTATGAGGTGTCTGTTAAGATCCTTTGCCCATTTTTTGATTGGATTATTTGTTTTCTTAGCTGTGAGTTTCTTGAGTTCTCTGTATATTCTAGATATTAGTCCTCTATCAGAAGAGTAGCTGGCAAAAATTTTATCCACTCTGTGGGCTCTCTGTTGAGGTTCTTGATAATTTCCTTTGCTGCACAGGAGCTCTTTAGTTTAATGCAACCCCATGTATTGATCTTCCTTTGAGTTGCTTGTGCTTTGGGGGTCTTGTTGAGAAAGTTTTTACCTGTGCCTATGTGTTGCAGTGTTGGTCCTATGCCCTCTTCAAGTAGCTACAAGGTCTCTGGCCTGACTTCCAGGTCTTTGATTCACCATGAGTTGACTCTTGTGCAGGGTGAGAAAGTGGGGTTTATTTCCATTTTCCTGCATATGGTTAACCAGTTTTGCCAAGACCATTTGTTAAAGAAGCTATCTTTTTTCCAGTACATGTTTTTGGCTCCTTTGTCAAAAATCAGTTGACTGTAAGCACGTGGATCTGTTTTTTAAATAAAATGTAAATAATTATGTATACTCTCCAAATTGAAGCTTAAATTTTTAACAAGAGAACCAGTAACCAGCACTGCAATAATCTAAATACTATATCAATGTGATTTTTATTTTTGAACACAATGATATAATCACATAAATGCAATATGATAATAAGGTAACTCAATTGCTACTTCTAGCTATTTTCCAACATCATCATTTTTCCAGTATTTTTTGTCACTTTCCACCTCAATAATATCATTTTTGTTAATTTCTATATTTCTAATAAAATATCAACTGGACAACATTAAAGCTAATGGATTTCATAGTTCTCAAAATAAAAATTGCTATCACTGTATATTAGAATCTTAGCCCTGAAAGGGCCTACTCAACTACTTTGTTTTACAGAAGATAAATTAGAATCCCTAGAGGGTTTGTGGGTCTTGTCTAAGTTCATCCTGTTCATTCTAAGAGTCAGAATTAATTCGAACTTCCATTTTAATTAATATGAGTCATGCTTTCCTACATGTTATTTATTTATTTAACAAGTATTCATTGAGATCATAAGACATGACAGGCACTATTTCAGCTCTTAGAATAATGTCATAAAAATAAAATGATCTTCACTTAAGGAGATTACAATCTTATGGAAGCAATGAAACAAACAGAAAAGAAAAAAAGAAAGACAGCATTTTTTAGAACCATAAGCAATAAACACAAAACACATACCCGCACACAAGAGAGTCCCGTGATCCACAGTTCTTTGATTTTTTTCTTTTGTTTTGTTTTTTCGGAACTGGAGATTGAACTCAGGGGCATTCTACCTCCAAGCTATACCCCCAGCCCTGTTTTTTATTCTTTATTTTGAAACAGGATCCCACTAAGTTGTGGAGGGCCTCACTAGGTAGTTGAAGCTGGCTTCGAACCCGGATCCTCTGTCTCAGCCTCCCAAATTCTGGGATTACAAGCACAGTTCTTTGTTTTTGAAGTAGCCTCTATAAATCAGTGAGACTTAGATTATGAAAAAGGTTGATAGCACACAAATCTATAACAAATCCCTGAGATAAAATCATCTTATAAATAGAAAATATTTATTTTCGGTCAAGGAAGTTTCAGCCAACACTGGATTGACCATGTTGCTCTGGATCTGTGGCAAGGCAGTTTACCAAGGTGCAGAGTGCATGATGGAGCAATGGCACTCATGTCATGGTTAAGAATAAAAAGAAGGAGCTAGGAAGGGGCTGGAGTTCCTTTATCCCCTCTGAAGGCACATCCCCAAAGACCTAAGACCTCCACTAAGCCCCACCTTTTAAAGATTCCATCATCTCCTAATTGCAACAAGCTGAGGAACAAGCCTTTAACACATGAACCCTAGTGCTCATTCCAGACTCAAACTATAGCAGAAGTCAAATACAAATCTAGAAGATGAGTGTTAAGAGCAAATAAAACTGCAAGTACAAATCCACAAGGTGAGAACTCTGTGAATGCATTTTGTACAATTTAGAAATATCAGATAAGGGATCAGGTAAAAAATAAACAAAAATGTTTTAATTTCACAAAAGAAATTAATGTAAAATGTATTTGCAACTAAGTTAATCAAGTAATAAAAATAGATTCCCGTCATCCTTCCAGAATTTGTTCTAGAGAAGCAGAGAAAGTTAGTAAAATGATAGTAGACAGAATGAAAGCAATATGATTCAACAATAAAACGCTTTGCTCATTGAAGCAACATGTACTGCTTGTGTGAGTAAATAGTGTTCACAGAAAATGCTTTTAAAAAGCCGGGTGTGGTGGCATACGCTTGTAATCCCAGCATTTGGGAGGCTGAGACCGGAGAATTCGGGTTCATGGCCAGCCTCAGGTACCTAGTGAGGCACTCTGCAATTTAGTGAGACTCAGTTTCAAAATAAAGAATAAAAAAATAGGGCTGGGGGTATAGCTCGAAGGTAGATCGCCCCTGAGTTCAATCCCCAGTTCTGCAAAAAAAAAAAAAAAAAAGAAAATGCTTTGAAATACCCAGTCAAAAGTCTTTGATGACTAGTAAATACATTAACTTCCTAACCTGTACTCCAAAATACTTAAGATATAACCTCTTTGGAATCACTAAGAGTGGTGCATATCTGTAATTCTAGTACGTGGTAGGCTGAGACAGGAGACTCTCAAATTTGAGGACAGCCTTAGCAACTTAGGAGACCCTCAGCAACCTAGCAAGGCCCTGTTTCAAAACAAAAAATAAAAAAAGGGTTGGAGATATATTTTGGAAGTAGAATGCACCTGGGTTCATTCCTTAGTTACACATACACACACACACACACACACACACACACATATATAGTAATTTTATATATAGTAATTTTAGGGTTACAAGCTAATGGGATGAATGTCATTCAGTAAAATTTACAGAGGAAGCTACAGAATTGGAATCTACTAAAAGCATGAAAATTTACAGAAAGCAGCAGAAGGATGAGGACAAAATGTCAGTAGTATGTATTAGTATAGAAAAAGTGGCACGAAAAGAAGGCAGAATAGACAAATGAAAATGAGCAATGCATTTGTGCATAGTCTAAACATAAGGTGTGTTTTGAGAAGTTATGTGACAAAGGATATCAAGTAGGAAATTGAAGTAGGATTGAATAGAAACTGTTACTGTAATTGGCATAATAATAACATATAACATGCAATCATCATTTACTTTGCTAGATCCTTTGTTTTAATATATATACATATAAATATATTTATGTGCAACCATATAAATATGTTTAGATATTGCATGTGTATAAATTATTTGTTTTTAATATTATATATTATATATAAACTCATATTTACTTTTTGACAGATAAGACATAACTAATGAGATAAAATACCTGAGGACACAGGACCAGTACATTGCAGAGACAGGATTTGAACTGGTTATTGTCTCTGTAGAATTTTCATCTACTCTTAACTACTACTTTATATTCTACTGTGGGCAGCTAGGCATGTTTATAAGTAAAGCAGAGGAATAAAATCTGCCTTGCAAAATAGTAGTAATGGTAAATGGGGCATGTAAACAAATACAGGGCATATGCTTGAAGAACTTAAAGACAAAACAACACAAGAAATTTTATATTATTGAATAAAAGCAATGGTAAAAGGAGATTCGGGTTTTTTGACCTAGTTAGTTTTTAGAATATAAGACATCTAATATAATTGGGGAAAGGAAGGAATAAAAATAAATGAAGCTTTGTAGGATACAAATGATTTTTAATAAATTTCACTAAGTACTCAAATGCATTTTTCTTATCCGATTCTTTGAAAAGTGAGACACTGTCCATTCTCAATTGGCAGTGTAATTGATGACACAATAATTCCCATCCACATCCTTTTGGTTTCAGAGCCCATATTGCTTTTTCTGTGTCATATCAGAGAACATATGGAAGAATTAAATAGAAATGTTAGTATTCAATGAAATAAAGATATTTTGATTTTATTTTTCTCTGAAAGTTAAAGATATCAGGAAGAGAGGGCTGATGATATGTTTAAATGCAGTAAGCATATATGAGGAAGCACACTAATAAGTAACAATAATTAACAGCAATAAGAATCTCATAATTGCATTTCAAAACAATTGCTAACTAGTAATTATCTCAAAGTAACAGGATATCTTATGAAAGATGAGTCAAATTAGTATCAAGAATTGTTTGGGCCAGTACTTGGGAGGCTGAGACAGGAGGATCTGGGCTCAGGGCCAGCCTCAGCTACCTAGTGAGGCCCTCCATAACTTAGTGAGACACTGTTTCAAAATAAAGAATAAAAAATAGGGCGGGGTATGTAGCTCAGTGATAGAATGACCCTGGTTCAATCCCCAGTACCGCAAAAAAAAAAAAAAAAAAAAAAAAAAAAAATTAGTTGGGGACATTTCTGCTTTAAGTCTGTCCTCCTATGTTATACATGTTGTTACCATCATTTAGTCTTTTGCAAGCTGTGTAGTAGTGATTCTGACTTCAGTTATTTTCTAATATGTAGCAAAACCTTTTCAGGAAACATACTCATGATTAAAATTCAGATCAGGTGTGGAATTTGTCTTTATGTATTTCCCTTAAGATTATTTAAACTTGTATTCTTGGTCTTTTTGCAGCTTTTACCAAAAGACCTATTTAGTTTTTAGGTTCTTTAGACATGTTATTTTGGTTCATAGCACATCATGGGAACTAGGCATAGCTCTTTCTAGCCTACAGAGACACTTCATATTCTGTACTAGGCCACAAAAGAAGAGACTGAGATAATAAAATAGAAGGAAGACATCTATTACCCAATGCAAGATCCTGCATACTCTTCTATCTTTTCCCTCTAGCAACATTTAAAGATAACAATTCTCTTTATTAGTTGTATGAAATGAAACATTAGCAAGAAAATCAATGTGTCAGTACAATCTTTAAGATATTCTGTCATGAAGCCGGGCGTGGTGGCGCACGCTTGTAATCCCAGCATTCGGGAGGCTGAGACCGTAGGATCGAGGCCAGCCTCAGCTACCTAGTGAGGCACTCCACAACTTAGCGAGACTCGGTTTCAAAATAAAATAATAAAAAAAAATAGGGCTGGGGGTATAGCTCAGAGGTAGAATGCCCCTGAGTTCAATCCCCAATACCGAAAAAAAA
>PVLC010011537.1:0-46806 GCA_004027655.1 Graphiurus murinus
TTTTCAGTACTGGGGATTGAACTCAGGGGCATTCTACCTCCAAGCTACACCCCCAGCCCTATTTTTTATTCTTTATTTTGAAACCGAGTCTCACTAAGTTGTGGAGTGCCTCACCCGGATCCTCCGGTTTCAGCCTCCCTCCCGAATGCTGGGATTACAAGTGTGCGCCACCACACCCGCTCCTTTCTTTCCTTCTCTCTCTCTCTCTGTCTCTCTCTCTCTCTCTCTCTCTCTCTCTCTCTCTCTCTCTCTCTGTCTCTCTCCTCAGTAGAATTGAATCCAGGGACATTCTACTTCTAAACCATACCTCCAGCCCTATTATATTTTTTATTTAGAAACAGGGTCTCATTAAGTTGCTTAGGGCCTCATTAAGTTTCTAAGACTGGTTTCAAACCATCAATCCTCCTGTCTCAGCCTCCCAAGTACTGGGATTACAGGTGTGTGCCACCACATCCATCTCTGTTTCCTCTCTGAATCTCATCTTCCAGTGGAATCGCACAGCTCAGCTACAGGGCCATTGATGATGAGGGGGCATAGCCCTTGGCTTATCACATGTGGGCCCCAGGTATACCTTTTCAAGGGAACTACACAGGCTGGTTCTGCCTAGTTCTTCTGAAGCCACAGCTTGCTTTTGAGGCTGATATCAGAATGGGAGGTGGCCTGTTTCAACACACTTCTGCAGAGAGCCTGGAGGTCAGGTGCTAAAGGGACATAGCGGCCACTTGATGATTTGCCTCCCCTGTAGGCAGTCAGGGACCACAGGTCACGTGGGGGAGGGGGGCTGGGTGGAGCTGGAGATGCCATTAGAGTGTCTGGCCCACATGATCAACCACTGTTAGACACATGCAAGACTGCCACCAAATCCACAGCCCAGCCTCTAGATGCAGGGAGAACTGCCACAAGGCCCTGGACCTGGGGGCAGACACCTCTCCATTTGCTCAGGCAACAGGGTGGATCTAGACACCAACACCACGAAGAATCAGCAAGGTCTGATAGGACCCAGCCTTATGTGCCCACTGAGTACATCAAATGTGGCTTTTGTGAGTGAAGAAGTCATTTTATCTTTATTTTAACTTATTTCAAGCTAAGTGGCCATGCCTAGCTAGAGGGTACCACATAGGATAGCGCAGTGTAGGCTATGGTGCTTCTCAAACTTTGGGGACTAATGAGGAGCTTGTGAGAAGTAGACTCAGAGCTTTGGTTCAAGGGAGCCCATATTCAAAGACCCTGGGGAGGCCCAGCATCTCAGGCATGTAACATGAGTAAAGTCAGGGACAAGGGTTCTTGGGATCCACCAACAGCCAACTGGCACTCCAGGACCTCTGAAATAGCCACGGCTCAGAAGCTGTTTGTGGGATCAGCCTGGACCTAGCCCAATGGGAACAGAAACTCGTGAAGTCTGACAGCCATCTGTCCCCTGAGCCCACCCCCTCGGATCCAGGTTCCCTAAGTGTGAGAGAATCACTTTAATCTCAGCTCCCCACCCCCACTGCACACACCCCACAGGGACGCCATAGAGGGCTTTTGTCTGACAAGCTCTTCTCTATAAATTATAGGCTTCTTAGTTTTCTCAGGCTGATCTGATTACCCCGGTACATTTCAAGTTCAAATAATGTAATCCACCTTTCCTGGAAACTGGATATTGGGCCATTCCATGGCCAAAGCACAATTGTTCCCTGATGTTGGGAAGGAGCCAGGGATGAGGGGTGGGCAGCTGGCCTGACCTCTTCCAACTCCTCTGATTGCTGGGAGCAGTGATGAGAGTCAGTGGACTGAAAGAAACCATAGTCCTGAAAGAGGAGGCAGACTGCAAACTCCTCAAGTCAGGAACAAAGTTGAAGCCAGTCTGTGGTCTTTTGTTCCCCTCAGCTCTCAGGACCCTGTGGAGATGCAGGGGCCACCATCCAGGTTGGACATCCCGGGAGCTGGCCTGGGCTCCAGACCCATACATTCCCTAAAGAAAAGGGGGACAGTAAGCCAGGCGTGGTGGCACATGCTTGTAATCCCAGTACTTGGGAAGCTGAGACTTGAAGATCCGGGTTTGCAGCCAGCCTCAGCTCTCCACAACTTAGTGAGACCCTGTTTCAAAATAAAGAATTTTAAAAATAGGGCTGGGGGTGTAGATCAGAGGTAGAATGCCCCTGGGTTCAATCCCCAGTACCTAAAAAAAAAAGAAAGAAAGAAAAGGGGGACAGTAAAACACCAGGTCTCCACAAAGGCCCTCTTTCTGTTCCCCAAATCTAGCCAAGTTAAGGGAACAATGAGAGCAAGCCAGAAAGTCTAGAGTCAGATGATCCTGAAGGCCATGGCTTTCTCTTATGCACACTGGGAACTAAAGCAAGTCAGTGTTGCTGTAGAAAGCTACTTTCCTGCATGGTTGCCAGGACAGCTGCTCCTTGGGATGCTGGCCACACAAGCAAGCTGATGCTGGTGATGTCACTGCTCCTGCAGCCTAATGTATAAAACCCCTCTCTGAGTGGGGGCAGGCGTGGAGCTGAGAGCACTGAGGAGAGGATACATGTCACTGTCCAGCCAACTGCCACTGGGCAAAATGCCATGGCGGGGGGGGGGGCACTGCTCAGGGAGGTACTGTGTGGGACAGAGGTGCCACCTGTCAGCCTGTTACCACTGACGTCTTCTTGGAACAGTCACTGACTTCTTGTAAGCCTTCCTCAATACACTATATGTCTCTCATGCTGTCTCTGTGCACTTTCTTTGGCCTGTCTGCAACCCACTCCACTGCCCTAGCACAACTGGGCTGAGAACATGACAACTGGGCTGTCCTGCCGCCTGGCCCTGGCCAGCCCATAGGTAAATCTCACCTTGAATGATGTTCATAGAAAAGAACCCAGCTCTGCCCATTTTGAATAAAGTAGTAAGATTTTTGGTGCAAACAGTTTGGGTTGCTAGGGTTGGCTCCCTGTGGGACAGGACCCAAGAAAACTTCTCTCCTCCAGTCTCTGTTTCTCTGGGGTGACATGATCTCTCATTCCCATTCATCTGTGTCAGCTTCCATCTGTCTGTCTCTGGACTGGCTCCCTCTGGCTCAGTTTGCACAGGGCCTATGGAGACTGCTCTAAGTTGCCCTCCTCGAGCATACATTCACATCACCCACCTCCAGCAGCTATCCAACCCAGGGTCTCAGGTGTGAATCTCAAGAGCAACAATATGGCTGGCTTGGCCTGGTCTCCGAGCAGGTCCTACTGGGCCAGGTCTCACCAGGATGAGGTTCAGTTATGGCTGCCAAGGAGGAGCAGGGCCTCTGAGAACACGGCTCTGGCTTCTCACTGGACAGGACAGGAGAACTGGGGAGGCAACTCCAAAAGCCATCAGACGCAGGAAGCTACCAACATCCCTTTCAGCTCTAAAACCACACAGCAGGTACCTTCAATTACCTGTCAGTGCCGGCTAGGCCTGAACAGGCTAGAGGTAAGATAAACAAAGAGTCAGGTGCTGGTTTCGCTCTCTCCTTACAGGCAGCAGGAAGCTGTCTTGCCCTGGCCTGCTGCTCCTTTGGTCCCTCCAGGCCTCTATTCAAGGAGCAAATCCCAGCAAGGGTAGCAGGAGCCCTAGCCAGCTCAGAGAGGTTCTGATACCAGTGCCAACAGGCATTTCTCCTATGTCTCCAGCCCCAAGCACTTCCTTCCTTGGGAGCAATTCCTCTGGATTAACAGGCCTGGTCCATTTCACATGCCTGATAATCCCCTGAAGCTGTCTTCCTTTCATCTCCTCTTGCTAATCTAGCCCCAGCAACAAAGCTGCCCCAGTCAATCCCCTGGCCTATCACTTTAGCTGGACTGCAGTTGGCTGCAGATCTTGCAGTAGCTAGGGCTGGTCTGCTGGACAACCCTGGAGTCCCAGCTGCTCCTGCCCATCCCCTGCCTGCTGGTGGACATCCCAGAGGCGCCTGAAACAAAGGTAGGACTGGGGGGTCTCCAAGGCAGATCCAGAGCCATGGTGGTAGCTGGGCTGGAGAAACAAGGCTGTGGTCCCCACATGTGTCCCCCCCCAGCCAGTGGTGTCCCTCCCCTCATTTTGCAGGGGTTAAGTCCCAGCCCTGCAACCTCCAAGGGGGCTTCTTTCTGACAGGTTGGAATTGAGGCTTGACATGAGAAGCAGCTGGAGCTCCAGGCATTCACACTTGCTCAGATTTCACACTGTTATGATTTAGGATTAGCAAGAAGGAGAGGCAGATCAGATGTTGCCATCATTAGAGGATTTTCTCCCCCAGGGACCAGCCCCCGGCCCTGCCCTTTCCTCCTTCTCTAGCTCAGCCTTCCAGCTCCACTCCTCTTGCCTATGGGGCCGGACCCACCCTTTCGTAGGAAGCTCGGGGCAACTCTGCTGGTTTATGTTTCAGCACACAGGATGCGCCTTTCTGAGCAATGATAGTCTAGGGCTCTGGCCCCACCACCAGGTGGGCTCTGGGTGACCCTTGGACAGCAAGGGGAGTGCCCAGCAACAGTGATAGGCTCCTAGTCCATTGGAGGCAAGAGCATTGATTCGAGCAGGTACTGGGGCACTTTGAAATGCATTTTACTCATTTAGTCACTTTGTTCATACATGTATGTGTGCTTGTGCTATCAAGAGGGGATACAGTGATGAGGGACACTGCAACTTTGCCCTCAGCGACTGGCAAGAAGGAAATCCAGCAGTCACAAAAAGGATGAGAGGATCCGAATAGGGTTGTATGCAGGGCAGCTCCAAATATAGCCTGGTGCCTTACTACCAAAGTGACACCCACGGGCTACCACCAGCACTGCAGCAGCAGTAATATTGCTGGCACTTGGTTGAAATGCAGAGTTCCAGGCCCCATTTCCTCCTGCAAAAACAGAATCTTCCTTTTATTATTTATTTATTTATTTCAGTACTGGGGATGGAACCCAGGGGCATTCTACCTCTGAGCTACATCTCCAGCCCTATTTTTTATTCTTTATTTTGAAACAGGGTATCACTAAGTTGCAGAGGGTCTCACTAAGTGGCTGAGGCTGGCCGTGAACCCATATCCTCCTGACTCAGCCTCCCAAGTACTGGGATTACAAGCTGCACCACCACGCCTGGCTAGAGTCTTCCTTTTAATAAGAAATGTAATGCCACAGATGCCAACACGTCAGAGAAGCAGAGGCTTCCTGGGCTGGTTCTCAGTTTTGGTGGGGCCCCACCCCCACAGATTCTGATTTCATTTGTCAGGATGTGCCCCAGGCACCAGAGAATTTAAAAGTTCTGGGGAGCTAGGCATGGCAGCACATGACTTAATCCCAGCAACTTGTGAGGCCGAGGCAGGAGGATTGCAAATTCCAAGCCAGCCTGAGCAACTTAGTGAGATCCTATCTCTAAATTAAAAATTTAAAAAGGTCTGGAGGTACAGCTCAGTGGTAGAGTGCCCCTGAGTTCAATGCCCAGTACCATAAAAATGAAAGTTCTAGGGCGACTTTAACATGCAGCCAAGGAGAGAACCCTCCATCAAGAGGAAGAACCTCTGCAGGAGATGGCTCCAAGCTCCTTCCTGTACTCCCTCCCTCCTGAACACCTCCACAGATTAAATTTTTAGCGGAAATTAGGAGATCAGGTCACCCCAAAACTTTTTTTGTACCAGGGATTGAACCTAGAGGTGTGCTACTCCCAAGCTACACCCTCCAGCACTTGTATGTATGTATGTATGTATGTATGTATGTATGTATTTAAACATACATATGTATTTGCTAAGTTGCTGAGACTGACCTTGAACCCGGATCCTCCTGACTCAGCCTCCCAAGTACTGGGATAATAGTCATGTACCACCATACTCCGCTCCAACCCTTTACTTCTCATGCATGTAAAATAACCAGAAATAACTAGAAAACAGAAGCAAGTGGCAGATAGCTTTGCCCAGTCTTTACATGTGTCAGAATCCCCTAAGCAATGGGGCAGCCTTGTGGGTTGAGGGTGGTCAGGAGCGAGGTCAAGTCAGGGGGACTGGCCAAAAATCATGGACTGAGGAAGACCCAACAGCATAAGCAAAGTGATAGATTTGGGGGCTGGGAAGCTAGAGGGTGGAGGAAAATGATAATGCTCCTTCTGGGCTTGGTGGATGGGAAGTGGGCACTAGAGCAGAAACTCCCTGTAGAAAATGCCTTGAGCCCTGGCCAGGAGTAAATGGGGCAGTGGGATTCTGGGCAGGGTAGAGGCCTTGGCTCATTTCTCTACCTCTAGGCAGAGCTGGTCAAGAAGTTTCCTTTTTCACATCCAAGATATTCCGTCTGGTTGTTAAAGAGCAGGACAGAAGGGCGGACAACTAGTCCCAGATTGAACAGCCTCCTCTGGCCAAGGTCTTCCCTGGAATCTGACTTACATCTGTTTCCTTCATCAATTCTAGGTGGAAGTTATTGGAAGTGAGTCACTCAGAACACACCCTCCCTCCTAGGGCCGACTCACCCCTGCTCCAGGGCGAAGGTGGGTGTGTGTGCTCAGAAGGCAGCCAAACGCATGCACTGGTGGCCCTGGGGAATGAATAAGCCCTAACTTGTGCTGGTTGTTGGAAAACCCCAGTGGCCAACAGGGCCCGACCACCTCCCTTCCTGTCATTCCCTTGCACCTTTCTTGCATCCCTGGGGATAGGAGGCAAGGCACTGTATTGTTAAGCTCCCATGCTAGTAATCCTTGCTTCCTGGAAGGAAATGTGCTCACCCTACTGGGGAAGGTGAAAGTCAGGATCTGCACCCTCCAGCCTCCTGGCACAGCATCCCTCGGGCTTTCTCCTTCTCCATCCTCGGGGGCCTGTGTATTCCAGCACAGATTTTGGAGTAAGGCTCACACTTGGCAATTCCACTTACAAGTTAACCTCTCTGGGCCTCAATTTCCTTACCTGTAAATAGAGATGGTGATAGGGCCTGCCTCATAGGCTTGTTGAGAGGACTCCATGAGCTTAAGTGCTGGTTTTGGGCCTTGGTTTCTGGTCTTCATGGTGCCTACACTGAGGAGTTCAATAAAAATCCCTTAGAAAGACCAATATGCCCTGCCAAGGAATGTTATCAGGCCCCACCAGGTGATTGCCCTCAGGAGGTCACTCAATAGGTCTTATAAACAAAGAAAGCACTGATATAAGTTGTATTACTAGCAGGAATTGAATATTCAAGTGTCATGAGCTTATTTGATTATAAGAGAATATTTCTGAGTCTGAGCATTGGCTATTTGAAGTATTCACCAGTGAGGAAAAAAAAAATTAAATATCTAAAGTAGTTGAATTGTATTGGTTGTGAGATAGTTAAAATGCACCACAGTGGTTGGTTCCTCTATAGCAATTGGTGCAACATCTTTCCCTATGAAATAAGGCCTCAGTTGCCTTTTAGCCCACAACAGTCATTTGTTCCCACTGAAATGGGGCAGGGGCCTCTGTGGCAGGTGCTGGTCCTTCTGTTAGGAAGCAACTCTCTGAAATAAGGACAGACCCAGTGTGTGGCATCTGCCCATTTCCAGAGTGTAATTCTCCCACCAAGGCTATTGCAGGGTACAGCCTGACATAACTGGCCTGGGATTGGGAACAGATGCACACACTGGGCCTCCCTAAGCCCGGGTCACTGAGACTCCAGCCTGTGAGGCATGTCTCTGGCAAGTTCAGTCTCCCTTGCCTGTTCAGGAGGCTGACTCCAGTTGTCTTCAAGTCCTAAGGCCCCAGTGCCAAATGTCTAAGCAGAGAGGGGTGAGAGGATTTGTTTGAAGTGGCAGTGGAGAATGAGGTAGCTCTGGGCAAATTCCTGGGAGGTTCTCTCCAGCTCAGTCATGTGGTGGAAGGGAAGAGAAATCTGCTGTGCACAGAAGCTGGTAGGGGCATCTCACTCCCTGTAGGAAACTGAGTCCAGGTTGGTTGGGGATATAAAAAATAAGGACATGGGGCAGGTGACATGCATATAAGAGTGTTGTTCCTGCTGAGAAAGGCTTGATACAGAAAGAAAATAGAAGGTAACTTGGTGAGAATGTTAGGAGAGCTCATTGATGATCTAAAGTAGTGGGATTGAGGGACAAGACAAGGAGGATGGAATTGACAGATCTCAGAGGGCGACATTTCAACTTTGGGAAGTCATTGCTGAACCCAGTGAGCCACAACATGACTAGCGGTATGTCCATGGGACATGCAGCCAAGACAGAATAGGATGGTTCTTAACCATGAAGAAATGAAGAGACTGGGGAAAGGCTGATTTTATGGGGCATCTATGGCCTTGGACTATCATCCCAGGATGACCCTCGTAGCAAAGACTTTGATGGACAGGAAAGTGAAATGAAATGATGTTACAAGGAGAGCTAGAGTTCAAGAGAAGAGGTTGTTTAAGGTGAGTGGAATATTCTGGAAAAGAAAGCAACAAACCAGGCAAGCACTAACTGTGCTCTTAGCACAGTGGCTTACAAGGCTGTGGGGAGAGTTACTTTGTGCTGTGAGGGAAGCAGAGGTTTTCGAGGAGAAGTGTGTTTCAGGTACAGCTAAATTGAAACAGAAGGTGCCTTTTGGACCCAAGCCACGCTTCCACTAACAGCCCTCTGGCATGTGGGGTGGCCTCCTTTTGCCAGTGGGCTCTTGCTCTCCCAGGTAGAGTCCTGGGTCTGAACACATCCCCTGTTCTCACATGGATTTCCCAAGATCAGAGTTCATGGCACTAATTGCTGGTTTATCCTTTCCTCCTCCAGAGAACCTCAAATGGCTGGAAAGATTCCCTTCAATATTTTAGAAGAACATAATAATTAAGTATTTTGAAGGGAGGATGCTTGTAGAAGTTCAAATTAGATGCTATATCAGGAAATTATAGGTGCTGCCGCCAAGAGGAACCAACAAGAAGAGCTGTTAGTGAGAGAAGTCGTGTTCAGCTGAAACATGAAGGAACCCACTGTAGACCAGCAAGGACAGGCACTCGTCCCTTCTCTCCACCTGTGCACAGTCAGAGAGCAACTGGAGCTTCTTTTGCAGAAACCACTGCTGGAGTCCTGGCCTACTCAACAGTGGGCATGGAGTAGAGGTGGGCCAGCCTGATGCCAGGGACCCTGCAATGATGCCTCAAAGAGAGCTATTCCCCACCATGAATGTTTTCACCTTTTTCCTACATCCTAGCCATGGAATTGCCTTCTCCTGAGACTTCTGAGCTGGGAGAGACTGACTGCATCTGCTGTGGCCCAAGCAGGCTCTAGCTTGGCATCCAGGGTTTGTTGTGAGCTCCTGCAGTTCTGGGATATTCTAGTGAGTAGAACAGTGCTTGGGGTTTGGGAAAATTGTTGTATGCTCTCCTTCTCCTCTCACCCCTGCTCAAGGGTGTTAGCGGTAGGCACCCATCACGTTGAGGACATTCTTTTTTTTTTTTTTTTTGAGGACATTCTTTAAGCACTCCCAGTGATTGCAGTGGCCCCAGGTAATTTCCCCACATCTGGCCAGCTCTGGTCAACCTCTGTCCCTGGGGGCTGGTCCCAAGGCCTGGTGCCAGGCAAGAGCCTTTATACCATGCTACTTGTTTCTCAGCTCCCCATTGAAGCAACTAGTCAGGAGAGAAGGGACAGTCTGGGAGTTCATGTGTCTTACTCATCATAAGGCAACCAGTAATGCCCCAACATAAACAGGATGGTGGTTGCTCTTTCTCCAAAGCTCACTGCATCTTGGGCATTTTATAGACATGGCTTCTGATTATTCAATCTTGCAATAGTAATCTCATTTCCAGATGAGGAAATTGAAGCTCAGAAACCAGGTGTGGTGGCTCAGGCCTGTAATCCCAGTACTTGGGAAACTGAGACAGGAGGATGGCAGGTTCAAGGACAGACTCTCATCAACCTAGTGAGATGCTATTTAAAAATTAAAAAAAAATAGGGCTAGGGTGTAACTCAGAAGTAAAATGCCCTTGGGTTCAATCTCTAGTAACACACAGAAAGAAAGAAAGAGGGAGGAAGGAAGGAAGGAAGGAAAAAAAAAAAGAAGCTTAGAGAGATTAAACAACTCCGTTAAATCAGGGACAATGAGTGGTACTTTGTCTTCAACATCCATCTGCTTTCCGCTCATTTTTTCACATATTAAAGTCATTAGGGGCTGCCTCTCACTGCCCCCATCTGAAATTCTCTCCCCCAAATTATTCTCATTTTTTTGTGCTCACTAGGTCTTCCAGAAAGAGCTCTGTGAATACAATGAGTTGCCCCAAAAGGTCCACTGCAGGAAAAACAACCATTACTTTCTGCACCAGGCACCTGGTTGAAAGGGGCAGAGGATTTGGGGCCCTGTAGCTCCCCATTAACAGTCTCTCCAACCCTCATGACTAAAGTTGACATGCTTAGCAAATAAAATATGAAACCCACCATCACCCATGTGGCATTCAGAATCAGCTGGGCATCCTGAATTTCTCCTGGTCACCCTGCCCCTTGGGCTGCAGTCCTGGAGGGGATGTCAACTTAGGCATGGGCAGGGAAGAAGAGAAGAGGTGACAAGAGAGAAACTTGGGAAGGCAAGAGGGAACAGACGGTTAAGAGTGAAACAAGTGTGAGAGAGCTGGCCTCATGTCCTCCCAGTCCCAGTCCTCCAGTCTGGGGACAGTCCTTCTTCTTTGTTTATCCCATGTGCAAATCACAGGAAAGGAGGGCTGAGGGACTGCTGGACCTTCCCACAAGCTGTTTGCAGGTGCTGGTGGTGAGGAGATCCCAAGGTAAAATAGTGCTGCCTCCCTCGTCCTGGAGACCACCTTCCAGGAGAGAGGACAGAGGAAGGGAGATTCCTGGGGGTGCCCGCTGGCATGTGAGCTCCCAAATGTGCGCAAGGTACTTGGCATCCAAAGAAGGCAGACCTAGAGATTCTGCTGGTCCCATCCCTTCTGTCCTGAGAAGCAGTTCTGGGGACAGAGAAGTGCTATGTGTCGTGTCTTATCATATCTGGCCTGTAGGCATTGGCTAGTGGTATCTTTACCACTGTCTGCACTGTGCCAGCAAAGATGGTGCCCACACCCTGGGGCAGAAGCACCCTTGGTGGTCCCCAGAGACGTGCCATGGGGGAGACCTCACCAGGCATTGCCAGACTCTTCACCTGAATCTCCCTAAAACTCCCACACACTCATCTTCTCACTGAAACAGTCCCTGTGTGGTTCAGAGAGGCGATGGCATGTTTTACTCTATGGCTTTGGGGGCTGGGTGTTTCTACTTTCAAACAAAATTTGGAAGCTTCCAAGCCTTCTGACCTGTGCGTGACTGTGCTTTGGGGATTCCTGTAGCCAGACAGACTTATTGCCAGATTCCGGGAAGGATGGCAGGCAGCCTGTATAAATGTCATCCTTGCATGACGTGGATTGGTGCTGGGGCCTGTCGGAGGCTCCAAGGCCCAGCTTGGCACCAGCTGCCCCTGAGCTGCTTTCTGTGACATTCACAGAAGGACTTTGTCCAGCTAGTGGCCTTCACAGAGCTCTTAGGCTGCGATGGTGGTGTGGGCGGGTCTGAGTGAGGCCAAGGCAGCAGCAAGGCCTGTCAGTGGGGCCTGAAGGAGAGGGTGGTGTCCTGTAAAGAGCTGCAAAGTCCAAGTTGCTTAGTAAAGATTGGGCTGATGTAGCCGGGTGTGGTGGCCCACTCCTGTAATCTCAGTACTTGGGAGGCTGAGACAGGAGGAGAGAAGGTTCAAGAAGGATATAAGGTTTCAGCAACATGTGAGACCCTGTTTCAAAATAAAATATGGCTGGGGGTATAGCTCAGGAGTATAATGACCTTGGATTCCATCCCCAGTACAAGAAAAAAAAAAAAATCAGGCTGATGGACACAGGAATCCAGATGGCAAGACCTCAGAGTCAAATGAAGTGGCCACTAGAGAGGGTGAGCAGTGGCTGAATCTGATCAGGAGGGAGGGATGAGTATCCACCCATCTCATTAGACAGGACTCCTGAAAAGGCTGAGTCTGACACCAGGTGCAGAAGATGGTACTTCAGGTCCCTGGGAAGAACGTCTTAGGCCCGTCACATTCTCTGGTCAGGGCTGAGATTATGGTTGGGGGAGGGGGCAGGGATATCAACGTTGATGGTGGTGTCACTCCTGGGGCCAGGCCTGCCTTTGTGTGACCCTGGGACATCTGCAGTTCTGCACCAGGGTGCCTTGCTGGCTTCGCTCTGATTGCAGCCCTGTTGGTCTTGCCTTCGTCAGGCCCGGTCAGCTGCCCATTTGGCTCCACGAAATATCAAAGTGGGTTGAGCTCATGGACTCTGGGATGGGCTGGCCTAGGCACTTGTCTTCATGGAACCTCTCAGCAGATCCACAATAACTACTTTCCCGTGTCTCCATTGCAGGGAAGGGCACTTCCATTCACCTCAGGGGCCCAAAAGAAGATCAAGTCCACTTCTTCCTTTCTTCTCTCCTGGACAGCTATGCCAGGTTCCTCACTGGTTTCCTGCCTCTGGCTCTGCCCCCTCTGGTTCATTCCCTACATGTAGTAGCGAGACCTTTCTAGAATGCAGATCTGATGTCACCCTCACCCCAGATCTTATGCTTAAAAACCGTAGGAGAAGATAGAGCCTTCTAGAATCTTCTGCATGAGAACACAGTATCATAGAGTTCTTTATCTAATATAACTTTGTTTCTCTGACTCTGATAGTAATAAATAAGGAACATAAGCAAATAAAAAATAGAAAGAGCATTGTTTATTTTGGACCTATGAAGCCAGACATGGCCACGGGACTTGCTTTAGCCAATGAACAGTCAATGGAGGTGATGCAGGTCACTGGGACAGAAGCTTCTAGAACCAAGTGGGATGGCCCATACATTCTTTCCCCACTGTGAGAGTATATTTATGGCTTGGATGGAGAAGAATGGAGCACATTCTTCTCCAGAAGAGATGTCAATCCTGACCCAGCAGGAGGAGAGTGCAGGGGGCTCTGTTCACACAATTTCTGCTTCTGGACCAATACCTTCCTCGGGGATGTTATTTGCATTGGGTTGCTGGGTGCTATCTCAGGTTGATGAGAGCATAAAGTGAACAGGACAGGCAAGGTTAGTGTCCTACTCTTTTGGAACCTACCTTCTGGAGTGGGTGGCGACAGTAGGTAAAGAAAACAATGTGTTAATTGCGGATGGTGCTAAGTGCTTTGATGAAAATGAATCTGGGTGGTGGGTATGCAGGGTGATGGAAGGACAAAGGGGCAGTCTGGGTGAGCCTCTTTGGAGAAGTAGCCTGTGCTCAGAATGGAATGGGATCAAGGAGCCTTCTAGAGTCTTTCTACAGGAGAACACAATATCACAGAGTTCTTTATCTAATATAGCTTTGTTTTTCTGATTCTAAAAATAATAAATAAGGGACACAGGGAAATACAGAAGAATAGAAAGAGGAGAATTATTTACTTTGGACCTATGAAGTCACATGACTTTCATGTAAAGAGGTTGGGAAGAACACACCATGGGCTCCAAGAACAGAAAGGGGTCTTATGTGCCACTGCAAGGTCATGAGCAAGGGGCGGAGGAAAGAGCCAGGTTAGAGGGAGGTAACAGTGCAGACCATGGGAACCACATGTGCAACTGGGATATGAATCCAGGTACTGTTGGAGAGTTCATGCTTGTAGTATGGCAATGACCTCTCATTTACTAGTTAGCTGTTGGTGTAGGAGAATTGATTTTAGCAAGGAGAGAGAGAGAGAGAGAGAGAGAGAGAGAGAGAGAGAGAGAGAGAGAGAGAGAGAGGAGACACTGTCATTGGAGTTACAGCAGTGAAATGGAGAGCAGCCGACAGCTGCAGATGGATGGCCAGTGGAAGATGAGACAAAGACAAACCTAGGACGACTCCTGTGCTTTTTACCATGGGAAACAACAGATGCCACTGGAGGCCAGTGAATACAAATGGAATCAACAAGATTTTTTGCTTCCTTAGCAGTTTTCTCAAGAGGCCTTTCTTAACAAAGTAGAGTGAGGGAGGGACCTTAAGGTTTGTCCCCTTCACATTTTTTTCCCTTTTGTCTAGAGAAGTGTCTATGTGCCCAGGTGGTGAAGAGGAGGAGAAGAAGGAAGAAGAGGCGGGCAAGAGAGGAGGCAGAGCTTACCTGTTTGCTTCTCATACCCAGCTGTGGCTTGTGCTGCTGACTGATTTTGACCAGTCTTTACTGGCATCTGATCAAGCTGGAGGAGGTCAGGGATCAATTCTGCCCTGAGGCAGGCATTATGCAGGAATGCAGAGCATGTGGAGAGCTCTCTGATGTCCAACTCTGAGTGGGAGGGGTCCTACAGCTACAGAGGAAATAGGACTTGCCCTGCCTCCAATGGCATTGAACACCTCAGAAGGCTGAATGACAGGACAAAGGCTGTGCTGAACAGTTCCAAAGCCCCCATGAGGCACTTGTCAGTGTGGCGCTTAGAGGAGCTCTCTAAGGACAGAGGGTTTGCCCTGGGCTCAGCTTCCTCTTTGTTCCAGAGGGAGAATACCTGTTCCTAATCCTGTTCCCAAAACCTTGTGGGTACAATGGTCATGGAACTAATAAAACTATTGGTAAAGATACTGGGCTAGGGAGGGGCAGGCTGCTTGGGGACGCAGGTGAGAGGTATTCTGTCAAGAGGCATTAAAATTGTGTCTTTGATGTCATTCCTATATTGGTTGTTGGTGAGGATATAGTAGCAGACTAGGTTTGTTTTCTTTTTTAATGTTTCCGATCTTTTCATATGTTTGGACCTTGAATGTCCCTTAAAAGCCTGGGTGTTAAAGACTTGGGTCCCCAAGGTGGTGCTATGGGAGATGGTGGAACCTTTAGGAGGTGGGACCTCGTAGGAGTTCAAGAAGTTCAAGGGCACATTGAGACCCCAGCACCTTCTTTTCTTTGCTTCCCAGCCACCATGAGGTGAACAGGCCTCCTGTGCCAGGCCCTCCCACCATAATGTACTGTATGGGACACAAACCCAAAGCAACAGGGCCAACCAGCCATAGTCTGAAGCCTCTGAAACTATGAGCCCAAATATACCTTTCTTCCTTGTAAGTTGATTCTTTCAGGTATTCCATCATAGTAATAGAAAGCTAACATATCTTTATTTTATTTTTTAAAAATATTATCTTTAAACAAAATGCACACAAAATTCTAGGTTAAAAATATTTATTCTTACTGGGCACAATGGCACACACCTGTAATCCCAGTACTTGGGAGGTTGAGACAGGAGGAATGCAAGTTCAAGGCCAGCCTCAGCAACCTAGAAAGACCTTCAGCAACTTAGCAAGACCCTGTTTCAAAATAAAAAAGGTCTGAGGTATAGCTCAGAGGTAGAATGCCCCTGGGTTCAATGCCCAGTACAAAAACAAAACAAAACCCAAAAATCAAACAGTTCCAATGTTCCACAACTGTTCAGTCTCCTTACTCAAAGTTAACTTAGTCCCCTACCATGGTTAATTATTTTTTTCTGAGAATGTTTTCAAATTGATGAAAGACACAAATTCGGAGACTCAGGAAATAATGAATCCTAGACAGGATACATATAAATAAATTTTCATCAAGATGAACTGTGGTGAAATTCTATGGAGATTTTCTGGCAAATTCTATCCCAGGACACCTCAGTCTCACTCTGTCTATCTTTATTCTTGTATTATATGCAATAACAATAGGCTATTCTACTTTCATGTAACATTTTATGTGGTTTTTTTAGTACTTTATAGATTTTGTCTATAAAGACTTTGACAGACCAGGAAATGCATGCCAAAGATTAAGAGACTAGTTCAAGGCCAGCTTGCCTGGTAGCAGCTGGAAGACTATATGCCTGGATGCCTAACTGAAGCCCCTTCTGCTTTGTGCTCCCAGTAGAAAGTTTCTGAGCTCCTTGGAATCCTCCTCTGATAGGGAAAGTTGTGTTTTAGGGGCTACTAAGTGGGGGCTGAGAAGAAGGTTTCAGGATGTGGGGAGCATCCCAGGCTGCATGGTCAGTTATATAAGAATGTGGCCTTCAATCCTAGGATAAGCAGAGATGCCAGGGCCAGAAGTTGCTGCCTGTTGGAGTGGAGAAAGGGTACCAAGGCTTGGGGAAGAATTCAGCAGATGAGCCAGTCTTACAGCTCTTTCTCTTCCTCTCTGTCCCTAAGAGATGTTGGCATGGCTGTGGTTTCTGCCACAGGCTCTAGGGCATCAGAAAAGAAGGGTGGGCAGCAGGAGTCGGAAGTGATGGGTCAGTCCTGGTTTTGTCAGTTGATCTCTGGGCTTTGTTTTCTTTAGAGGAAGGTAATTATAGTTTCAGAAGTGACCTAGGAAAAGGCTTCCAACTTATTATTGAAGCTGTCAGTGAATCCCTTAATATTTCCCTCCCAAATTAAAGGAAGGTGGAAGCTGTTTATATTTGAGAAAATAAGATGTCATAACAAAGTGTTGAAAAAAACAGAACAGGAAGATCTTTCTGGTGGATGTTATAGGTTGAATTGTACCTCTAAACAAGATATGTTGAAGTCCTAAGCCCAGTACCACAGACTGTGACCTTTTTAGAAATAGGATGATTGCAGATGTAACTAGTGATGTTAGGATGAAGGTGGGCCCCCTACTCCAGTATGATTGATATCCTTATATGAAGCCAGAGGCACAGGGACAGCCACGTGAAGATGGGACTTCAGTGATGCATCCAGAAGGCAAGGGCAGGCGCAGACATCGGGCAGCGCCCCAGAAGATAGATAGAAGGAGGTGAGGAAGGATTGCCTTGCAGATATCAGAGGAGGTGTGGCCCTTCTGACACCTTGATTTTGGACTTGGGAATTGTAGGACAATTGCTGTTGTTTCAAGCTACCCATGTGGTGATACTTTATTATGGCAACCTTAGGAGATGAATACAGTGGCCATATGTCACCCTGGCAGCCTACCATCTGAGCATCTCTCCTGCTTGAGGGAAAGCCCATGGTTTGGGAGGTATCACAGTCACTCCTTGCAAAAGCTCAAGCTTTGTTCCAAGCAGCATTCTCACTGTTGTGGCTCCAAATACCTGACGACCACAACTTAGACGAAGGGACATTTATTTGCTCACAGTTCTGGAGGTTTCAGTCCATGTAAGCTGTGTCACATCTGTGGCCTGGTGGGGGTGGGGGCAGAGTGAGCAGGGCGAGGGACATATAGACCCCCAAGGCCACACCCCCGTGCCCTGCCTCCTCCACATACACCCTGTCTACCTTGCCACCCAAATAATCAACTGTTCCATCAATGGAGGTGCCCACTGATGAGGTTAGAAAGGCTCACCACTGAGTTATATCACCTCTGAATATCGATACATGAGCTCTCCCACAGGACTGTCTATATCTGGACCATCGCACCATTCTTTGACCAACTCCACACAGTTAGACCATGGGAATGTCCCCATTACACAGGCAATTAGATGCTCCCACCACTATGTCTGAATTTTGAAAAAAGTAAAACAAGACTCCTCCAGGCCAGGGAGAGACCTTTGTAATGGTGACTATGGCCAACTGTCGAGTCTGACGGCTCAGCAGCAGATAAGGCAAGCACCAGGCATGGTTGCAATGGTCCTGGTGGACCCATCCCTCCCCAAGTGTTTCTGCCTTGGATGAGTCTTCTAGGCTTCCCATGATCCTGTGAGCTGCTGGCCATTCTCTTCCATTAGCCAGAGCTAATTTCACTGTTTGGAAAAACAGAATCCTGACTGGTGCTTTACTAAGGAGACTGCTTTCAATTTTTAAAGGATGGTACTCTCCACACATTTTATTTTTAGTCATCAATTAACATTTAACTCTGAATCCACAGGTGCCGGTTTATAATAGTGAGCAGTGCTCAGAGGAAGGCTCTGGGAAGATTCTCCCCAGGAGACTCATGCAGCGTGCAAAGGGACCAGATCTTACACATGACAAAGGAGCCTTTGGGGCACAGTAATATGGGTTGGAAAGGACTCCAGAGATCATCCTGTCAGGAAAAATTACTGAGTGCCCTATCTAGTGCACCCTTCCCAGCAAGCTTACTTTCATTGTTTCAAAGCTATTTTATAACTTTGTAACTTGTAGAAAACTGACAACAATGCAAATGATTTTTGTCCTTAAAAATGCAAATTAGACTTGGTGCAATGGCATATGCCTGTAATCCCAGCTATTCTGGATGCTGAAGCTGAAGGAACGCAAATTAGAGGCCAGACTGGGCAACTTTTGAGACCCTATCTCAAAACAAAATAATTAAAGGCTGGGGATGTAGCACAGTGGTAGAGCACTTGCCTAGCATGCATAAGGCCCCATGTTAGATCCCCAACACTGGGGGAGAAACCCCAAAACAAAACAAAAACAAATTAATTGTATACAATGAAACATGACTGATTGTTGACTGCTTTTGGATCTATTTGTAAATTCATTTCAGTGTTAATATATCTCTAGTAATTATCAATTGGTTCCCTCATTAATTAGCAAGTTAAATAAAATGTTTCACTGTATTCATTTCATACTGATATGAGAGTCATGATTGTATTCTCTTTGCTATGTTGTTGTTGATACTGGGGATTGAACCCAGGGATGTTCTACCTGTCAGCTACAGCCTTTTTTTTTTTTTTTCAATTTGAAACAGAGTCTCACTAAGTTGCTGAGGGGCTTGCTAAGTTTCTGAGGCTAGTTTGGAACCTGCAATCTTCCTGTCTCAGCCTCCCAAGTAGTACTTTGTATTACAAGCATGTGCTGCTACAGCACAGCTTATATTCTCTTTTACTATAACAAATGAGGGATGTGTGTAATGTGAGGTGTGGTGACTTATGCAAAGTCAATGTCTGGGTCCTCTGAGAAGCAGAAGCCAAGATGGGATTAAACCTTTACAGTTTTTATTAGGAGAAATACCTGTGAGAGCAAATGGAGAGGGAATGAGGCTGGGAAAGTCCTCAGACCACCAGGCAGGTCTGACTTGTTGTAAAAGAGAGTAGGAGGAAAAGTGTGGACCGTGTTTGCACTTTGTGCAGTCTGGGGTAGGTCCACGAAGGTCACGGGGAGCCCAAGAACTGAATCAGCCATCAGGGGGTCCTGTGTCTCCTGACTCTTCCTGGGGTTTTATTTGACATTGACCGCTCCCATTTTTCTGCATTTCTGCCTGTCTCATGTATCACCACAACTGGGCTTGAATAGTTGGGGTGTTTTGCCTATGAAGAGGGAATTCTGGGAATGGTGAACAAGCAGATAACTTGGGACATACCTCTGACCACCATATGGCATCTCCTCAAGTCTAACAGATCTTGACCCTCTCCACACTAAGAGTCTCTTTCAGAGGCGACAGGAGAGTGTGTGTCCTCAGGATGCCTGTGGTCTGGGCTAGACATGTTGGGAGATGCTAGCAAGGACCAGCTTATGCATTCAGAATACCCTGGGGTCTTGTGTTCCTTGGCTTGGAAGATCAGTGTACACCAATTGATGGAGATCCTTTGAGCACTGATGAGGCTCCTTGGATGGACCCCAAGAACATTCCAGAACCTCCCTCTTGTGCATTAGGAAGATCTTTATTTCCCGTAGATGCCCAGTTCTCAAACCCTACAAGATGAAGGATGTTGCCCACAGGGTGGGCCAGAGATGGTGCTTTCCACACACAGATCTGCGTCACTTGGCACCATTCTCGGGACCTTTGACAGGTTGGTTTGAAGTCTTCCAGAATTTACCACTGTTTTTTTTTTTTTTTTTTTTTTTTTTGTGGTACTGGGGATGGAACCTGGGGGCATTCTACCTCTGAGCTATAGCCCCAGCCCTATATATATATATATATATATATATTTTTTTTTTGGTTGCACTGGGGATTGAACTCAGGGGCATTCTACCTCTGAGCTATACCCCCACCCCTATTTTTTATTCTTTATTTTGAAACAGGGTCTCACTAATTTGCTTCAGAGTGCCTTTCCTGGTCTGGATCCCCCTCTCTAGTTCCCACCCTGTTCTCATTCATTCCTTACTCTTTCTCTCACAAGACAGCGGGCATTTCTAGAAAGTCCGTGCTACCCCTGCATCCCCGAGATGTAGGCCTGCTAGATAAAGGAACAGACACATGAATACAGGGCAGTGTGGGGAGTGTACACACCTTGGGGCTGGGAATTAGGAGAATCCATTACAGGCTCAGTTTGCAAAAAAGCTAGCTTAGGTTTTTACTTTCCAAGGTCTTGGTTTTCTCATTACCAATAATGTAAAAGTACTAGAAAATCGCAGTGTCCCCATTGTTGTTTCTCTTCCCTAGTACGCACTCAGTCTTCTCCCTTTGCACCCCAAATAGTGGTAAAAAACAGTGGTAAGCCAGGTGTGGTGGGGCACGTTTGTAACCCCAGCATTTGGGAGGCTGAGACTGGAGGATCTGGGTTCACGGCCAGCCTCAGCAACTTAGCAAGGCCTTCAGCAACTTAGTGAGACCCTGTTTCAAAATAAAAAATAAAAAGGACTGGGGTGTAGCTCAGAGGCAGAATGCCCCTGGATTCAATTCCCATTGCCAAAAAGAAAGAGGAAGGAAGGAAGGAAGGAAGGAAGGAAAGAAAGAAAGATCCCAGTACTTGGGAGGCTGAAAGCGGATGATTCGGGTTTACAGCCAGCCTCAGCTACTTAGTGAGGCCCTGTTTCAAAATAAAAAATAAAAAATAGGACAGGAGATGTAACTTGGAGGTAGAATGCCCATGGATTCAATCCCCAGTACCGCAAAAAAGAAGAAAAGAAAGAACGAACGAAAGAAAGAAAAAGAAAAAGAAGGGCACAAAGGGTCCTGAATGCCAACTGAGGAAGCAAGGGAAGCAGTGACACCATCAGACTTCCCTCTGTCCTTGTCTCACAAACGGCCCCTTGAGAGAGCGGGAGGCGTGGCCAGGAGGAAAGGGGGTTAGAGCTGGCTCTCAGGAAGCCACACTTCTTCACTCATTTCCAGACAGATGTGCCCTGACATTGTGGCACCCAGGGCACAAAGAGGCCTGATACCATAAGTCTAAACTCTTATAAGCTATAAGAAGCCTACAAACCACGAATGTGTTCTCTTCTCCATCCTTGACAAACAGACTTTCATAGCCACCGTAAAGCCAGATTTGAGCTTCAAATCCAGTGTCAGAGCTGGTGGTGCCAGGTGAGGGGCCACAACCTGCCCCGTCCCACCCCAGCCCGGCTCCGTCCTGCACTTCCAGGGGCCTTCTCCTTTCCAGGGTGCACACGTGTGGGCCTCAGGTCCTCATGTCTTAGCTGTCCATACTCGCCACAAATACAGCTTTCTGGACATCCCTTGGAAGAAACAGACCTGGGGAAGAGTCCTATAATGGTCTTAAAAGAAAATTTGGGGTAGCCAGTCACGGTGGCACATGCTCATAATCCCAGTACTTGGGAGGCCAAGACAGGAGGATCGCAGGTTCCAGGCCAGTGTGGGGTAACTTAGCAAGACACTGTTTCAAAATAACAAAATAAATAAAAAGGCCTGAGTATGTAGCTCAGTGACAGAACCCCCTTGGTTTCAATCCCATTCTACACCTACCCACACACACACACACAAAGGAAAGAAAAGTTGGGCCCATTAGGGTGGAAGTTTAGGGGTTCTGAGTCCACTAAACATGGCCCTCAGGTCGGTATAGATTCTAGAAGGCAGGGCCTGGGCTCTAGGCAGGGACATCCCCTTGGTTGTACAAACTCCTTACACGATAGGAAGGACAGCAGCCTGAGAAGGACAAAAGAAAGGTCATCTACAGCATGGGACTCGTTTTATGTAAGGGAGGAGATATCTCTAGACCTCTTCTAGCACAAAGAAAAAATGGTGAGGGGGTCCTGCAGGCAGTGGCTTATGGTACCTGCAGATGGAGCCCCCTGGTTGGGAGTCTGTGCCACTCATCAAATTCTTCTTAACTTCCTTTGTTTGTTTGTTTGGTTGGTTGGTTTGGAGTTTTTTGGTACTAGGTATTGAATCCAAAGGCATTCTACCTCTGAGCTACACCTGCAGTCCATTTGTTTTTGTAGTACTTTTGTCTCACTAAGTTGCTGAGGGTCTCACTAAGTTGCTGAGGTTGGCCTGGAACCTGTGATTCTCCCATCTCAGTCTCCCAAGTATTGGGATTACAGGCATGCACCACTGTGCCTGGCCTTCTGCTTTTACTTCTATCTCAACTGCTAGGCTGGGCTCTACTCCTGTTTTCCGTGTTTAGGACTGTAAACCCCCTGTATGTAGGCTGTGCTAGTGCCCTTTCGTTTAGGCAAGGGGGAGCAAGGCGGAGGAGAAGGGATGTGCCCCAGAGCCTTCAGAGGGGCCACCTGGTCTCCCTCATGTTCCCCTCTACAACGTGTGTACATGATTTCCCATGTTTTTTCTTTTCTTTCCTTGGGCCTGGCACTTCTATTTTTGAAGATCTAGGTAGGGATGAGGGGTTAGGCAAGTAGAGCTAAACTAAACAGCCTTCCTTGGCTGGTAACCATGGCCTGTCTTCCTGCTGCAACCTCCAATCACTCCTGGAAGAATGGATCCTGTCTTTGGACTCTGGAGAGAGAGAGATAGAGATAGAAATGAGAGAAAGCGAGAGAGTGGCGGGGGGAGACCACGTAATTGAGAGATTGAGCTCAACTCCTAACATTGAAGTGTTTTTTTCTGGGTTCTCTCTTTGGGAACACTTGTGTGTAGAATTAATTTATGACTAAATCTGAAACAAAAACAGTCTGTAAGCCCAGAGCCCAATAAAGTCTCCATTCAGTTTCTTCTCATGTTCCCTCCCCACCTGGCTGGCCGGCCGGCCCCTCTGGCTCTCCGTGTGTAGGCCGCACTCCCTGCAGGCCGGGCCCTCGCTGGGTCCCCACTGCTGCCGGGTGTCTGGCTCTGTCTGCAGCTGTGGCCTCTGGGTGAGTAGAGCCATCTACATCGTCTCCCACACACTGCCTTGCTCACCAACGCTGATCTGCTCCGTGCTCTTAATTTATAAACTAGTTACCATGCTTGTTAGATGTGAGCTTTGATGTGGGGTCTGTGAGTCCCGAGGGGGATCCTGGGGAGCACTGGAAAGACTTTAGAGAGCAGAGAGACACAGAGGGGCCTGGAATAGCATTAGCAATGGCAGGTGCTCTCCTCAGCACCCAAACTTGTGGGCTCTCAGACTCACTGACCTGTCAGAATAGGACCTTGGAAATCACCTCATTCTACAGAGAGGAAAGCTGAGAGAGGAGTTGCCCAACATCCTGCTTGGAAGAAGCTTTTAATAACAGACCATGGATGTTTTTATGACAGACACGTAGAGGCGCTGGGTGATGGATCTTCTTGACCTGGCCAGAGGGGAGTCCCCTGCTCTCAGCCTGTGTTCTAGGGTAGGGGAAGACTTGAGTCAGCTCCTGCCCCACCCCCAGGAACAGCAGCCAGTTGCTGAAGGCCTGGGCAGGAGGGTCGCAGGGCATTCTCCCAGAAGCAGGGGAACAGAGGGAAGAGCTGTAGGCTTGGGGGTGGCCTGGGGGTAGTCACCCACCTGGTGGTGATGGGAGTCTCCAAACCCAGGCAGGCCAGGGAGAGGTTTGCTGAGAGGTTGCCTGGGAGTGGGGCTGCAGAGGGCGTGGCTCCTGCCCCTTTGACCCCCACAGAGCTCTGGAGTGTTGCTTATCTGCCTCTATCCCCTGCCCCCACTCTCCACACAGTGCCTTCTGGGAATCCCCATCCGTCATCCCCTACATCTCAGATGCCCCCCTGAATGGTCCCGTCTCCCTTCTCTGACAGAAACCTGGCTTCCCTCCCGTCTCCAGGACACTGACCCCACTAGAACCCTCTCCTGTGGTGACCCTTTTCTGCCCTTTGAGCCTGTCCCACTGAGCCTGGAGGAGGGGCAGGAGTCTTCCTCCTCTGCCCTCACTTCTCCCTGAAACACCTAGGTTTTAATTTCCTTTCAGCAGAGGGACTTCTGGGGTGTCCCTGGGATCATTGACAGACCCCGTATTTTCTCATTCTTTGCAGTTTCAGCGTCTGGATTACTGTCAATCTCAACACTGCTTCTCAGCTACTTAATGAGGCCCTCCACAATTTAGTGAGACCCTGTTTCAAAATAAAGAAAAAAAATAGGACTGGGGGTGTAGCTCAGAGGTAGAATGCCCCTGGGTTCAATCCCCACTACCAAAACAATCAATCAATCAATCAATCAATCAATCAATCAATCAATCCCTGCCTGTTTTGTGCAACAACCGAACGTAGCTGGAGACACCCATCATGCTGATCCGCCTCCACCCAGGTTTGTGACTATTATCCTCGGGCGGGCATTGGTGCTGCCTAGAAGCCCAGCATGTTTGCTTCCCCAGAGGGTTACTTCATACCTTCCCTTTTCTCATTCCTTCAATGCCTCCTTTGCTGTACTGACTCCCAGCTGATGGCTTAATGTGCTTTTCATTGTTGTTATTTTTGTTGTTGTTTTCACTTTGGTACTGGAGATTGAGCCCAGAGGCATTCTGCCTCTGAGCAACACCCCTAGCCCTTTTTATTTTTTAGTTTGAAGCAGGGTCCAGCTCAGTTGCTGAGGGCCTTGCTAAGTTGCTGAGGCTGGCCTTGAACCTATCTCAGCCTCCCAAGTGTTGGGATTACAGGCGTGTGGCATTGTGCCCAGATTACTACGCATTAATTACTATGATTAATAAAAATGAGAAAGAGTAAGAAGAGAACATCACACACTCTCACCATCACCTCTACCTCCTCCCTCATATATGTCCCACCTCTCAGTCTTCTTTCCTGTTGCTATGGAAGAAATGTCCATTGAAGTGCTGTACTCTGTACAGGCATACCTTGTTTTATTGTGCGTTACTTTATCACACTTCATAGATATCATGTGTGCATGTGTTTGTTTGTTTTTACAAGTTTATGGCAACCCTGCATATGCAAGTCTGTTGGCACCATGTTTCCAACAGCATGTGCTCACTTTGTGTCTTATTTTGCTATATTTCAAACTTTTTCATTATTAGTGTATCTGCCATGGTGATCTGCTATCAAGCGATATTTGGTGTTACTATTGTAACCATTTGGGGCATCAAAAACTGTGCCCAAGTAAGATGGTAAACTCAATCGGTAAGTATTGTGTGTGTTCTGACTTCTCCACCATCCAGAGGTTGCCCTCCACCCCCCACCCTTATCCATTTCTCTCCTTCTCTTCAGGTCTCCTGATTTCCTGAAAAAACATGATGCTTAAATTAGGCCACCCAATACCCTACAATGTCCTTTAGCATTTAAGTGAAAGGAAAAGTCAAAGTTAGAGAAATGATTAAGCCTAGTGAGGAAGACATATCAAAAGATGGGATAGGCTGAAAGGTGAGCCTCCTGTGTCAAATAGCCAACTTGTGAACACAAAGGGAAAGTTTTAGAAGAAAATTAAAAGTGTACATGAATGGTGGAAAAGTGAAACACTCTCGTGCTTATATAGAAGAACTTTTCAGTAATCTGGAAGAAGATCAAACTAGCCACAACATTCCCTTAAGCCAAAGCCAAATCCAGGGAAGGCTCTGACGCTTCCATTTTGTGAAGGCTGAGAGAGTGAGGAGGCTGCAGGAGAAAAGTGTGAAGCTGAAAGAGACAAAGGTGGTTCAGGAGGTTTAAGGAAAAAAGCATCTCCATCTCCGTAACACAAAAGTGCAAGGTAGAGCAGTGAGAGCTGATGCAGAAGCTTCAGCAAGTTATCCAGAAGTTCCAGACAAGATCATTGATGAGGCCAGATGTGGCTGAGACAGGAGGATCACAGGTTCAAGGACAGCCTCAGCAACTTAGTGAGACCCTTTTTCAAAATAACTAAAATAGGGCTGAGGGTATAACTAAGGGATAGAATGCCCCTTGACTTCAGCCTCCAGGATCAAAAAGAAAAGAAAAAGTAATTGATGAATGTGGCTAGGCTGGAAAACAGATTTTCAATGTAGATGAAGCAGCCTTATATTGAAAGAAGATGCCATCAAAGCCTTTCATAGCTAGAGGAGAAGTCAATGCCTGGCTTCAAATCTCAAAGGACAGGCTACCTGTTCTCTTGAGGGTTATTGCAGCTGGTGGCTTTAAATTGAAGCCAATACTCATTTAGCCATTCTGAAAATCCAATTCTGAAAACCCTTAAGAATTATACTAAATCTATCCTGTCTCTGCTCTGTTAATGGAAAAACTAAAGCTGGATAACAGCACATGAATTTTCAACATAGTTTGCTGAGTATTTTAAGCTCACTATCTAGACCTACTGCTTGGAAGAAAAGATTCCTTTCAAAATATTACTGCTCACTGATGATGCACCTGGTCACCCAAAAGCTCTGATGGGAATGTGCAATGAGATTAATGTTTTTACTCCTGTTCACATAACATGTATGTTACAGCTCATAGAACAAGGAGTAATTTTGACTTTCAAGTCATTATTTAAAAAAATGCATAGTCTTATTATTTAAAAAATGCATTTCACAAGGCTATTGCTGCCATAGATGGTGATTCCTCTGCAGGCTCTGGGCAAAGCAAAATGAAAGCCTTTTGGAAAGGAGTCATTATTCAGTTGTAATTAGGAACATTCCTCATTCATAGAAGCCAAAATGTTGACATTAACAAGTGCTTGGAAGAAGTTGATTCTAAACCTCATAGAGAACATTCAGGGGCTCAAGATTTCAATTGAAGGAGTAATGGCAGATGTGGTGGGAATAGCAAGGGATTCAAACAAAATGTGGAGCCTGGATGTGTGAATTGCTGCAGTCTCAGGATCAAACTTGAGCAAATGAGGAGTTGCTTGTAATGGTTGAGTGAAAATGTGGTTTCTCGAGGCAGAATCCTGGAGAAGACACTGTGCACATTGTTGAAATGGCAACAAAGGATTTAGAATATTGTGTAAACTTAGTTGATAAAGTAGCCACAGAGCTTGAAAGGATCGATTGCAATTTTGAAAAAAGTTCTACCATTGGTTCAATGCTATCAAACGTGCTACAGAGAAATGTCTTGTGAAAGGAGGAGTCAACCAATGTTGGCAAACTGTATTGTTATTTTAAGAAGTCACCACGGCCACCCCCACCTTAAGCAGTCACCACTCTGATCCGCTGGCAGCCAGTTGTGATGTGTTTTCTATAAACATTGAGGCAAGACCCTCCACCAGCAAGAAAATTATGATCACTCTCTAAGAAAACTGTTACTTGCTCTCTCCCACTCATGTTTTACCATCTCTTTTCACACTTTTTAAAAAATTTGTAACATACATTCAGTAAAATGTGTGAATCTTAAGTGTACAACTCAGTGACACTTTATAGATACACATACACATGCAAACACTCTCCAGGTGAGAACATCCAATATTGCCAGCTCCCAAGAAGACTCCCATCTGGCCTCCCCTCTTTTTTTCTTTTTTGGCACTGGAAATTGAATCCAAGGGCATTCTACCTCTGAGCTACACCCCCAGTCCTGTTTTATTTTGGAACAGGGTCTTGCTAAGTTGCAGAAGGCCTTGCTAAGTTGCTGCCACCTTCCTGTCTTAGTCTTCCATGTACTGGGATTACAGGCATGCACCACCACACTTGGTCCACCTGCCCCTTCTAATTAATACCTACATCACCCAAGAGTAACTACTCCTCTGGGCTCCAGATGAACTCTTTCTGGGCAGTGGTGGCATCATGGACAGTCAGCAGGTGTCCTTTGGAATGCAGAAGATGGGCACCCAGCCCCAGATAAGAAATCATGTGACCCAAGAATATTTCTACAAAGAAGAGGCAGTGGCCCTTGAAGAATGCCAGTATGGTCAGATGTGTGTATGGGTGGGCTCCATGTGCTCTGAAGACACCCTGAAAGAAAGATGTCCAGATGAGAACACCAAGTATTTATGTGTGGTGGAACTCTTGCAGACATCAGTTTATTTGGTGCTTTTCAGCCAAGGACAAGTTTTCCTATTGCCTGTGCCAGCAAAGGAACACTTGTAGTTTATTGAGTTTTTCTTAATATTCAGTTTTTCCAAAATGTACATTTAGAAGTCTACTTTGAATTACTCCTTAAAACTAATAAGCAAACCATATTGTTTGGCAGATATATTAGGTAATTTGGTGTTAAAATGAAAAATCACATGTTCTTTGATTCATGGTCTGTTAGTTTTACGTCTAGCAGAATAAATTCCCCTAAACATTTCATACCCTTAGCTCTGGAATTATGCAAATTCTACTCAGTATGTTGAGTTACTATTCCAAATGTTCTATTTACTATTACTTACCCTATTACTTTCCCTGTTTTTGTGTCATTCTTATTTTTATTTTATTCTTTTTAAAATAGGGTTATTTCTACCAGTTATATTAGATTTTATAATACCATTTCTACAATTAGGTATGCCTACCCATAGTTTTCTATCTTCACTATAAACCATTTCTTATAGTCCATTTCTTTATCTATTTTGGGTTCACTTTTTTATATCTTGAGAGATATTCTCTAGTTACTCTTTTTATAAGTTTTATCCTCTCAGTGAAAAGCTATGTAAGTTTTTGTCTAATAATGTTTTAACTAAAGAATGGTCTTTTGTCAGGTACTGAATTCTAGGAGAAAAATAGTTTTCCAAGAAAATGTCAAGACTAACTATATTACTATCCCAGAGCCAGGTGTGGTGGTGTACACTTGTAGTCCTAGTACTTGAGATGCTGAGATAAGAGGATTGCATGTTCGAGGACAGCCTCAGCAATTTAGTGAGGCTCTCAGCAACCTAGTGAGAACCTGTTTCTAAATAAGAAATAAAATCGGTCTGGGGGTATAGCTCGGAGATAGAATGCCTCTGGGTTCAATTCCCAGTACCACAAAAACAAAACTATCCAACTATCCCATCTTAGAGAAGGGCAGTCTTGTTCTAGTAAGCTTACAGTTTCTTTGTAGTATACCTCTTGTCATTGTTTTGCTTTCCTTTTGGAAACTTTTCAGGATTTTTCCTTTTAATGGAGCCCAGAAATGTGACAAGTACATGTCTTGGTGTGTGTTGATTTTCCTCATTCCTTCCTGTACTCTCTGGGACCTTTTAATTGCATAATAAACTTTTCTTAACTTTAGCAAAATTTCTTCTTTCTTTATTTAGCATTGAGCAAATCCACTTCTATAAAGCTGATAAATTCCATGTTTTGAAGCTTCTAATGGTGGGAATATGCTTTGGATGGTGTAAGCAGCTAGAACACCACAACAGTTTCGACCACTCTATTGGAAAAAATCTAACTGAAATGGATGATTTGTGAAAGAAAACCCAGGCTATGTTGGCTGTGATTTATCTTCTGCCAGTAGAGGATGTTGTCTTTTGAGAGTTAGCATTGATTGTGAAACACAGAGAATGGTATCTTTATGATGAAACCTGCAATTCTTGCCTGCATGCAGTGGAAGCTGGAAGCTCATGAAAGAATCTGGACAGGCTTCACTAATGAAAGTTGCCCAGGAACTGAAACCAGAATCCCTAACTTTTCTCTACTGTGGTAGGTTGGACTATAGTGCCACCTTCCGCAAAACCATCAGTGCTGGTGTCCTGACGTCCTATTCCAGAGTCCTCTGTCATCTACCTCTGAATTAACTGGAGAGTCTGGGGGGACCTGAACATTTTCCAATAAGCCCAGCTCCGCACCTTGGCTATACCTGGTTATGATTCTTATATCAATAGGCATATAAATCAGAAGTCTCTAGGAATCCTATAGAAGCAGACTTCTTCCCTAACTTGTCAATACCAGTGAGGACTTTAAATCTACATTGTTGTCTGCATAAATAGAAGAAAACGAAGTGGTTGAGTGTCCTTGCCATCAGATCTCACACACTCAGGGGTCATTCCACGTAGACTGTGAATAATAATCTGAGGAATAATGGTCTTGTGATGTTAGAGAAGATAGAAGGGAGACAATATGACTAGAGAAGAGAAAAGGAAGAATCTCATCAGGATAGAAGATGGAACCCACAGTCTACAGGGTCTGATTCTGGATGCTTCCTTTTGGAAACTGAAGTTGGGAAGCTGTGTGTGTGTGTGTGTGTGTGTGTGTGTGTGTGTGTGGCCAGTGACCCTTTTATTTAAGCCCCGATTGCTTGATTTTTATACTTGTAAGGGTGCTTGAGGGTGAGAAAGATGACATATTTCAAATTGATGTAAAATTCACAGGCTATAACCTACCTTGTAGTATGGAAATCCTTCACTCAACTTAACATGGCTATTTGCAAAATGGGTTAGAAAGCTGAAAACAAACTCTACAATACATAATCAAATCGTGCCTTGCTCCAAGTTCTCCTCTTGTATATGATGTATTTTTCACTGCTCAGGTGATGCTTTCTTCTTAGAATTTAGCGGTGGACATTTTCATCTTTTCCTAAAAAAACTGATAATGCAATGACCATGGAGGTGTACCCCAGACATTCCTCCAAGAAAGAGCTTGCCATTCAGTCTGAGGACATAGGGAGCTATGTCCCCAGCTGCAGTGTTTGGCTGAGGCCATGCTCTTTCATTCTAGGCCAGATCCAACCAGAAACAGAGCAATGCAGGGGTGCCAGGGCCTGACTCTTTCTGTCCAACTGGGGAATCTACTAAGAGCAGTTTTTCATTGAAGTGCCCCTTGGGCTGGCCAAAACTTCCCTGGGGTAACATCAGTCTGGGCTTTTCCTACCCCGGCCTTCGTCCTTCCTTCTCTCCTACCTGCATCATGATCTGATGGTTTCCACTGTCTGCTCCTGTCCCCCCACCCCTGTACCTTTTGCAGGTATTGCCCCCAAGGAATTTTTTACATGTCTAATTCCATCTTAAAGTCTGTTTCCCAGAAGAACCCAGCTAATACAAAAAAAAATAATTACTGCCTGGGAGTTGAGTTACAATTTTAATCCCAAGCCATCATCTTCTAAACTGTATTTTGTAGAACAACCTTGCTACACAGGCTCTGAGACATAAGATACAATTGGGAAGCTTTACCTACAATCTTTTTTTCATGATAATGTATAGAAGCTTCAATGTAAAGAAGTTCTGAGAAGTCTTGCAATAAAGAATATTTACCTTTGTTTAATCCAGTTTTGTTTACCAATTCATTTGAACATGAACCTCCTTGTATGTGAAATGCCTCTTAACTTCAAGTGCAGAGTTAGTGTGTCGTAAAAATACTGTATGGGGAATGCTAGTGTAGGTGGTAGGCATTTTAAAAAATTTATTCTTATTATTTTCTTCTTATTTTTTATTTAGAATATATTTAATTGAGGCCTAATATGTATGTCTCTGTGTGTGTATGTGTGTGTATAAAATGCACTAATTCTAAATGTACAGTTCAATAAATGTTTCTGGATGTTTATTGCATTTTAATTACCATCCAGATCAATATTCAGAACATTTCCATCCCCTGAGAAGAATATTTTCTTCCCTTTTCAGTAAATACCCACACTCTTCTTTAAAATTAACTTTTAAATCAATTTACTGGTCTTTTCATTACTGAGTTTTAATTGTTCTTCCTACATTTTGGAAGTTATACATTCATCAGTTATATGTATTGTGAATATCTTCCCCTTCTGTAGTTTGCATTTTCATGGCTTGTAGTGGTATCTTTTCATGATAAAAAGTTCCTAATTTTAATGAAGTTCAATTTATTAGATGCTCTTTTGTGGATCTTCTTTCAGTGTATAATTTAAGAAATCATGGAAGCCAGACATGGTGGTGCACGCTTGTAATCCCAGCATTTGGGAGGCTGAGACTAGAGGATCTGGGTTTGCAGCCAGCCTCAGCTACCTAGTGAGGCACTCCGCAACTTAGTGAGACCCTGTTTCAAAATAAAGAATAAAAAATAGGGCTGGGGGTATAGCTTGGAGGTAGAATGTCCCTGAGTTCAATTCCCAGTACTGAAAAAAAAAATCTTGGCCAGTGATAACCATTGTTTTTACTTCTTTGAGTTTACCTCTTCTTGAACTTCATACCTGTGAAATCCAGTAAGTATTATTTTGCCTCTGGATACTGCTCAACAAAATTTCTCTAATATTTATCCATGTTATTGGGCATATTCATATTTGGGGTTTTTTATTGCTGAGTAGTATTCCACTTATGATGTTCCACACTTTATTTATCCACTCATCTGTTGATGGACATTTGGACTGTTTTGGTTTTTAAGTATTATGAATAAGGCTGTTATGATATTTTTTGGTGGTCACATGCATACATTTCTCTTGGTTATGTACCTAGGAGTCACACTGCTGAGTCATAGCCATGTATACTTAGCTTTATTTGATACTGATAGACAGGTTTTTAAAGAAGTTTATCTACTAATTTACACTCCTAATAGTGACATGAGAGTTCCAATTGCTCTACATTCCTTGTATTTCAGTCAACATTCTCATTGATGTAAACTAAAACAACTGATTGCACAACTTAGAGGAAAGAAGATTTATTTGCTCACTGGTGTTTGGAGATTTCAGTCTTTAGTCCATGTCAGGCCAGGTCTGTGGAGCTCAAATCATTGTGCTAGGAAGCAGAGAGAGGGAAAGAGCAAGAATCTGCTCTCACATCATGGAGGCTGGAAGCAAAAGAGCAAGCAAAGGAATTCAAAGACCCAAGCACAGTCCATGAGGCCACACCCCCAGGTACCTGTCTCTTCTAGCCACACCCCACCTGCCTAGGTTATCACCTGATATATCCATTACAACCCTCATGACTTAATTATATCAACTCTGAACATTAATACATGAGCTCTTTGTAGGATATTCTATATCTAACCATAATATTCTGTCCCAGACCCCTGAAGAGCTCATGCCCATTTCAGAATGCAAAATGCATTTAGACCATCTCCAAGAGTTCCCAAAGTCTTAACAGTTCCAGCATCACTCAAAAATGTTCCAAAGTCTTAAAACACACACACACACACACACACACACACACACACACACACACACACACACACATATATTTTAGGCAAAAGTCTTAGGCAAGCACTCTTGGGCCCCCTACCCCATAACTAAACCAGGATGTAAAAATGAATTTTAACTGCTATTATTTTCTTCTGTAATCTGCTTTGCTGTACAAGGTATGAGGAAGCTGTCTTGGCCACAAGATAACATCTAAGTGTCCTAAATGAACACCTGGTGTTTGTCAAATGATGTTATGATTTTATAACCATAAAATCCTGACTTTTCTGTACCCCCAACTCTGTAACCAGGGGGTATAAAACTGGCCCAAACCAACATTTGGGGTGGCAGCATTTGTGCTGTTTGCCTCAGCTAGTCGATAAATAAAGTGACCTCTTTGGCACTATGGTGTCCAGTGTGTCTCTGTGGGTCACCTCACAACAGTCCAAAGTCTCCTCTGAGACTCATGGTAAACTCTTGACTGTGAGCCCCCCTAAAAGAAAATAAAAAGCAAGTTACATGCATCCAATGTGCAATGACAGAGAGTACAAATAAAGCCAAAATAGCCATCAAGGAAGCATTTAACCTGTAGCTCCATTTCTGGTATCTGGTGCACATGGTGGTGAGATATGATCTCCAAGCAGCCTTGGTAATCAGGCCCTATGGCTTGGTTGATTGAAATGGGTGATGTACTGGCTCATCTAGCCCATCTCCATGGCTCACAGCTTGCAGCCTTTCCTCATGGTTGTTCATGTTTCTGACATTTCTAAACCTTGGGGATTTTTTTTTTTTTTTTTTTTTGGCAACCTCAGATTCACCCTCATAGCTTCACAAATTGCCACATTTGAGCCTACTTGTAGAGATTCTAACTCTTTCGCATGTTACCTCTTTCCAGGCCTTCCTTAGAAATCTGGGGGAAGACTCCATGATCCCCTTTTCCTAGCAAAGCTAGCATTATGTGAGTATCAAAATCAATTGCCCATGGAAAAGGTATTCACACCCTCTTTAACCACTGCTGTTGGGCCTTTTTCAATCACAGCCACTTGGTCCACCTTCATCGTGGCCACTGCTGAGCACACAGAGGCTATGGGGAAGGAATGTAAATGCTTTTCTTCAAAATGGCTGCCCTTGTTTCCATGGTTACGAACTACCCTGACCACATTCCTTTCTTTATTACGCAAATCTCCAACTGCCTTGACTGCATTCTTTTCTTTCCTAAGTAAAGCATTTGATTTCCCTTTTGCCATCTTATTTCTTCTGGAATACCATCTCTCTGAGTCCCAGCTTTACACATGCCTTCTTGGCCAACTACAAAGCTATGAAGTCTTTCTGCTTTGGTTTCTGCTTCTGAAACTCACTGTACAATTGGCTGAAGTTGACATCAATATCCAAAATACAGTTTGGATACTTTGTTGTTTTGAGATTTTTCCACCAGCTTAATGAGCCCAGCATCTTTAAATTTGGCCTCACACAAAGTTTCAGGACAGGGGCAAAATGTGGTTAAGTTCTTTGCAAGAATATAACACATATGGCCTCTACTCCATATTTCTATGGATTCATCTTTGCCCTCTGAAATTTCCTAAACACAGTCTCTACCATCAGCCTTTCTATCAGTGTTCTGTCCTTTCCTTAAACCAGTTCCAAAGACTCACAAAACACATAGTCAGGCTTAGATACAATAGTGACCCCACTTCTCTGATACTAATATCCTTTGGTTAGCATTCTTACTGACGTAATCCAAAACAACTGACCACATAACTTAGAGGAAAGAAGATTTATTTGCTCACTGGTGTTTGGAGATTTCAGTCTTTAGTCCATGTCAGGCCAGGTATATGGAGTTCAAGGCATTATGGCAGGAACCAGAGAGAGGGAGAGAGCAAGGATCTGTTCTCACATCATGGAGGCTGGAAGCAAGAAAGCAAGCAAGGGAATTCAAAGACTCAAGCACAGTCCATGAGGCCACACCCCCAGGGACACATCTCCAGTCACATCCCACTTCCCTAGGTTACCACCCAGTAAGTCCATTACAACCCTCATGACTTAATTACATCAACTCTGAATATTCTATATCTTACCATCACAGCTGTTACAATATTTTTGTATATTCTTCTTCAGTGGTTTCATGTATGCATTTCTCCTGGTTATGTAAAACTAGGAGTCACACTGCTGAGACATAGCAGCTGTGTATGCTTAGCTTTATTTGATACTGACAGTTTTTCAAGGATGTTTATTTACTAATTTATACTCCCAGTAGTGATAAATAAGAGTTCCAGTTGCTCCACATTCCTTACAAACTCTTGTTATTGTCAAGAATTTTAATTCTGGCCATTCTGGTGGGGATCCTTATAGTGGTTCTAGTTTGAATTTCCCTGATGAGTAAGGATATCAAACATATTTTTATATTGTCATCGGTTCTTTGCACATTTATTCTCATCTGGAAAATGTGTGTCCTAGTGCTTTGCCAATTTTTAAATAGGGTTGTCTTTTTATTATTGATTTTTAGGAGTCTTGTATACATTGTGGATGTAAATGCATTGTCAGTTTTATGCATTTCCATCATCTTCCCCCATCTTGTTTTTCTTTTATGTTCTTAATGATGTTTTTGATGAGCAGTTGTTAATTTCACCAAAATTAAATTTATCAAAATTTATTTTGTGGTTAGTCTTTTTGCATCTAACTTAAGAAAACTTTGCCTTCTCCAACGTCATAAAGATATTCATTCATATTTTCTTCTAGAAGTGTTACTTTTTTTTCTTTGATGTTAGGACTATGATCAATCTCAAATTAATTTTTGTATCAGCATGGGTAGAAGCCAAAGTTTATGTTTTTCCTTGTAGATATTCAGTTTCTCTGACACTATTTATTGAAAAGACTCTCTTTTCCCCCACTGAATTGCAGTTATAAACCAAATAATCATAAATATTTTTGGACTCTGCATTCCTCTGCTTTGTTCTTTATGTCTATCTATGCACCAATATCACCCTGTCTTGATTATTGTAGCTTTAAAATCAATTAACAAACTTTGAAATGTGGTAGTACATGCCTTCTGAGTTTGCTTTTCTTCAAATATTCTTTATTAATCCTTTGTGCTTTCATATAAATTTTAAAATCAGATTCTCATCATTTAAAAAGATACTCCTATGATTTTGATTCATTGCATTGACTCTGTAGATCTATGTAGGAATCATTAACATCATAAGTATGATAAGTCTTTCAATTTATGAACATAGTATATATCTCTATTGTATTTATCTAGATCTTTGATTTCTTTCAGCAATGGTTTGCAGATTTTTGTGTAGAGATCCTATATATATTTTGTTAGATTTATTCCCAGATACCTGAGTTTTTCTGATGTTATTATAAATGACTTAAATTTTTCTTTCCTATTTTTTTATTGCTAGCATTATAGAAATACAGTTAACTTTTTATATTGACCTCCTGTCTGGTGATCTTGTTAATTTAATGACCAATTCTAATACTTTCTGAATTATTTTGGACTTTCTACATATACAATCATGTCATCTACTAATAGAGACAGTTCTAATTCTTTCTCTTGCCTTAGAGTAGAATGTCAAATAGAAGTGGGTATCCTTGTGTTTTTCTCAATAATAATGGTTAGGAAGTGCTTTGACTGAGTGTAGTGGTGCATGCTTATAATTCCAGTACTTTTGAGGCTGAGCCAGAAGGACCACAGGTTTGTGGCCAGCCTCAGCAACTTAGTGAGGCCCTTTGCAACTTAATGAGACCATATTTCAAAGTAAAAGAATAAAATAGGGCTGAGAGTGTAGCTTGGAGGTAGAATGCCCCTAGGTTCCATCCTCAGTACCACATCCACACAAATAAAATAAAATGAAACCAACAATAACAACAAAAAAGAAAACAAGTGATAAAGTGCTTTAATATGAAAGCATTTATCTTATGCAAGGTAAAGTAACTGCATCTGACCCCATGCAATCCTGTGCTAAGACAGCCATTGAATTAGCACTATTAGGTTACTGCCAAGTATTGCATTAGCATCTCCTTTGGTCCCATTCATGATGTTGTGGGAGGGGTTTGATTTTACACTATCAAGCTGAGCTGAATTAGAGAGAACAGTCAGAAGACAGTTCTTGTGTTTTTTGCCCCTTCCTACACTAAATGGAGAAAAAGTGTCTGAGAGTTATTCATCATGTCCTCTGTTGTGTCTACCTTGGACAACTCTGATTTAATGACTTCTTACCATCTCCATTTCTAGAAACCCAGGGCTGCCTCCTCATCTCTTCCTGAATTCCTGTAATAGACCTCTAACTATTTTCCGGTCACACGTAGCCAGAGTAAGTGATCACAGGCAAATTCCCCTGATGGTCTCCCATCTCATTCTGAGCAGGCACAGTGAAATTCCTTAACACAACCCAGAAGGCCCCAGGGGAAGTATCTCCCCAGGCTTCAACAGCTACACTGGCCTCTGCTGCTCTCCAATGTCTGGTACCTGCTCTCACCTCCAGCACTGGCTGTGTTGTCTGCTCACTCCACCAGGTCCTCAGGACTCTGCTCAAAAGTCACCTCTCAGGTGGGCGTGGTGAAGCATGCCTGTAATCCCAGCACTTGGGAGGCTGAGATAGGAGGATAACAGATTTGAGGCCAGCCTCAGAAACTTAGTGAGACCCTGTTTCAAAATAAAAATAAAAAGGGCTAGGGGTATAGTTCAGAGGTAGAATGTCCCTGGGTTCAATCTCCAATGCCATCAAAAAACAAAAAATACCTCCTCAGTTAGTGACTATCCCATTTAAAACAGCCTCTCTCTCTCTCTCATTCCCCCTTGCCCAGCTTCATTTTCATTAGCAATTATATCGATTTTTTTTTTTTTTTGGTTTATTGTGTGCCTCTCTGTTCTAGAAAGTGAGGTCCTCAAGGTAGGCTCTTGTCTGCTGAACTTATCTCTGTCCGGATATCTAGGACAGGGTGTACGCTGAGTGCTTAATAAATATGTGTTGAATGAATAGACAATGAGTCACAGGTGACTAGGGCTATGGCAATCACCAGTCATGGTCCAGGCAAAGGAGCCTGCCTGATAGAGTGCGGGTGGCTCCGTGCAGAGCAGAGCCAAGCCCAGGAGACTCCAGAGTGGGCGGTAGCTCAGAACAAAGGGTCAGCAGACAGCTGTTGACTGGGTATCCACAGCCCAGTATGCCAGGGAAGTGGGGTAGGTTGTGGATAGGTTGTGGACAAGCCAAAGAAAGTGCCTAGAAATAGCATGAGAGACATGCTGGGGTTTACTGGGGGAAACTTACAAGAGATCAGTGACTGCTTCAAGAAGAGTTCAGTGGAGACAGGCTGACGAGCACCTCTGTCCTTTATGGTGTTGTGCCAAGTAGTGCCTCTTCACCCTTGCAATGTTTTGTCCAGTGGTGGCCAGACAAATGGGAGACATGTATCCTCTCTACAGTGCCCTCAGTTTTGTACCTGTCCCTGCTCAGAGAGGTTCTCTATATCTTAGGCTGCAGAAGCAGTGACATCACCAATATCAGCCTGCTTGTGTGACCAGTATCCCAAGGAGCGATTGTCCTTGTGTATATACAGGAAAGTAGCTTTCTACAGGCAATGCCAGCTTGGCCTAGTTCCCAGTGTGCATGAAAGAAAGCCAGTGATCAAAATCATTGTCTCTGTACTTTCTGGCCCAGGCTTGCTCTCATTGTTCCCTTATCTTGGCTAGTTTTTTTGGGAGCAGAAAGGGGGTAGACAGGGACATAGTGTTTTACTGTCCCCTTTTGCTTTAGGGATGATATATTGAGTCAATGGTTCAGAGAGATGGCTCAGTGTGGTGGTGGTATATCTGTGCCTCCTCATTAAGAGTTTCTTGAAGTTCTTTCCTGTGTTTTACTCATCTTTGTATCCTCAATACTGAATAAAGCTCCTGTCACTGAGACCCTGCTCCATAAGATATTTCTCAAGTAAATGAATGATGGATTGGATGAGCAATTGGTGTTTCCCAGCATACCTGTTTGATGGGCGGACTTGTGCCCCCCCCCCAATTCATATACTGAATTCCTAACCTCCAGCACCTCAGAATGTGACTATTTAGAGGTAGGGTGCTAAAGAGATGATTACATTAAAATGAGGTCATTACGTGGGTCTTAATCTAATATGACTGGTGTCCTTTTATGAAGAGGAGATTCAGGCATAGACACACATAGTTGACTCTGTATCTTAGAGGGATTATTTCCAGGACCCCTTGCAGATATCAAAATCTGCCATGTTTGAGTCCCTTGTATAAAAGAGTGTAGTACGCATATAACCTACAACATACACGTATCCTATGTACTTTAAATTATCTCTAGATTACTTATAATACCTAATGCAATGTCAATGATATGTTAATAGTTGTTATACTGCATTATTTAGGAACTAATGAAAAAAGTCTTCACATGTTCAGTAGAGAAATAATTTATTTTCAAATATTTTTATTATAGTTGGCTGATAATGCAGAATCCTTAGATTTTAAGAGTCAACTATAGAGAGATGACCATATGAAGACCCAGGGAAAGGACAGCCATCTAGAGCCCAGGAGAGAGGCCTCCAAAGAAATCAACTTTGGTGACTTCTTGATCTTGGACTGCCAGCCTCCTGAAGTATGAGAAAATAAATATCTGTGTGTCAATCCACCCAGTCTGTGGTATACTGTAATAACAGCCAACCAGAGCAAACTAATATACCAGGCCAGAACTAAAAGGGGCCATGGTTAGAAAGTCATGTTCTATCCGCTTTGGGCCCCCTCCTATTTCCCAGCATCTCTTGGGAGTCTGGAGTGATGTCTCACCCTCATCTAGTCCAAGTGCCAGGGACTATTCCCCCTTCTCTCCTGCTCAGCAGGCTGTGGCGACATCTCTCGTTACAGCCAGCCCTGAAGTCATGAAGGCTGGGGCGTTGGCAGAAGGTTCTGCTAGGGTGGTTGCTGGCATCTCTACTGCTCACTAGGATCTGGCCAGGGGCTCCTGCTGCCTGATGGGGAATCCTTGAGGTCAGCCTGGGAGTGCTGGCCTTTGCCACCGTCCTTACCTGGAGCTGATGGTGGGTATGGTCTGCTGCTGGTGACTAAGGCTGCTGGTACAAGCACCGTGCACACCTGGTATTTTACACTTAGACTCTGAAGTATTTGTAGCTCTTGGCCTAGACCCTGGTGTGAGTCAGTGGGGCAGGACAGAGAGCTGCAAGCATCAGACTATGTGCTGATGACAGATCCAACTGTCTCTTCTAGTCCTGGGAAACTGATACTTTATTGCTGTAGTTTTTGAAATGGGGTCTCACTATGTTGCTCAGGCTGGTCTTGAACTCCTGGGCTCAAGAAATCCTCCTGCCTCAGCCTCCTGAGTAGGTGGGACCACAAGTGCACACCACTGGACCTGGATGGGTCACTGAGTTTTAGAAATTATTTTTAATTTGTTCTTTGAAAACATTCAAACAGCACAGATATACTCAAAGTTTCCCTTTGGCCACCACCCACTCCTGCCTTCTTCCCAGAGATGCACATTGTGACAAGATTTTTTTTTTAATATACAAGAAGGAGATTTTATTACTAATCCAGGTCAGGGTTGAGTCTAACCCGGATTAGGGTTCCACCTATGTATAGAGGTGTCATGGTCGCGGAACCCAGAACCTGGGTTCATTCAGCCTTATATAGAGGTGTACAGAGGCAGGGAAACTTTTCGAGTGCCTGAGAAAGGTAACACAGAGAAGGCACAGGGATTGGTGTAGCCCTGTTACTGGAAAGGAGGGGGCTGTCCCGTTTTCGGAAGGGAGGGGGCTGTTCCAGAAGGGAAAGGGTTGTCCTGTTTCAGGAAGGGAGGGGGCTGTCCTATTTCGAGAAAGGAGGGGGCTGTCAATGCCCTACATTCCCCCCTTTTTCTTTTGTTTATATGAGGAATCCTCCTCATATACTATATACAGGGTTAGACAAGGTTTGATACTCTTGTCTAAGGACCGTGAGTTGCACTGTAGTATGCAAGGCCCAAATGTGAGTATGAGAATAATCGGTGGCCCTAATACCAAAGTCCCCAAAGATGACGTTGACGAAGTGCAGCACGACCTCCGAGCCATCAGCGTGAGCTTCAAGGGGTTGTCAGGGTTGGCTGTCACTGCCCACTCCTTTTGGACTCTCTCGATGTCCTTCTCACTGGCCTTCCAGATCTGGGAGTGATGTGTTCAGAGTCCTATGCCATCCACCTTTAGGGCAGTTGGGGTAACAAGGACAACCACGTAAGGCCCTTTCCGTCTAGCCTCAAATGTCTTATGGTGATGCCGCTTGGCCAAAACCCAATCTCTGGGTTCTGCATCCTGTGGGCCCCTGTAAAGAATTTAGGATCAGCTTTCATGGCAGAATGGGGTGGAGAGCCAAACATGATTTCAAAAGGGGTTAAATTAAGTGTGTAGGGCATATTTCTTGCCCTGTATAAGGCATAGGGAAGGAGCGTGACCCAGTCTCCGCCAGTTTCTATTACCAATTTAGTTAAAGTCTCCTTTAAGGTTCTATTTATCCTTTCTACCTGCCCAGAACTCTGGGGGTTGTATTCACAATGCAATTTCCAATTAGTCCCCAGAGCTTGGGAAAGTCCTTGTATAATTTTACTTACAAAGGAGGGTCCTTTGTCCAACCCTGTAGTAATAGGAATTCCATATCTAGGTATTACTTTTTCTAACAATTTCTTTGCTACTATCATAGCCATCTCCCTCTTAGTAGGGAAGGCCTCCACCCACCCCAAAAAGGTGTCCACCATAATTAGTAAATACTTACACCCATACTTGCCTGGCCTTACTTCTGTATAATCTATTTCCCAGAACTGTCCCGGCCTCCGCCCTCTCTCCCTTGTACCTTTGCGTTGCTTAGGCTTTTTCCCCAGTTGCATGACCTGGCCGGCATGGCAGTCCTCAATTATCTCCTGGACCATCCGTCGATGGTGCCAGAACTGTGAACCAACTGTTTAAAGTAAAGAGAGGAGCTCCTTTCCTCCAAGATGTGTAGACCGGTGAAGTTGTTAGATCATGTGTTTTCCCAAATCCTCAGGGAGAATCCAATTGCCTTCAGTGTCCATGTACCATCCATTATGGCCTGACTTTGCTTTTAACTTTTCCTGCATCCAAGCAACCTCTTCCTGGGAATACTCAGGTGAGGGTGACAAGGGATTTACCCCGGCACAGGCAGTTGTGCAGTTGTAACATAGGGGATTTTAAAATTTTCTGTTGCCATAGCAGCTATCCATGCTGCTTCATTGGCTGCCCCGTTGCCTCTTGCCTCTGGGCTATCTTCTTTTTGATGGCCTGGGATATGGATCACAGCTACCTCTTTTGGCTTCTGTACAGCTGCCAAGAGGTCCAATATCTCTAACTCATTCCTAATTTCTTTTCCTTCTGCCGTCATGAAACCCTGTTCTTGAAAAAATGACCCGTGCACATGTAATGTCCCGAAGGCACAGCGACTATCAGTGTCCACAGTCCGTTGCTTATTTTCAGCCTGCTTCAAGGCCTGAGTTAATGCAATTAACTCCACCTCTGTGCTGAAGTGCCCTTCGGTAGGCTGTCGGCCCATATTACCTTGCCCTTGTTGTCCACCACTGCTGCCCCAGCATACCTTTGTCCATTTTGCATACAACTCCCATCCGTGAACCATACACAATCACTCTGGTCCAGGGGTGGGTCTCTTAAGTCCCTTTGGACTAAAGTCACTTCTGCCAAGACTTCAATACAGTCATGCACCGGAGTCTCAGCCTTCAGGATGTGCATTAAAGTAGCTGGATTTAAAGTGACAAGGTTCTGAAAGAGTATGTGGGGAACATCTAGCAGGAGTCCTTGGTAATGGGCCAGCTGGGCATTGGTTATCCACCGGTTTGGGGGCTGCTTTAGAATCCCCTTGATGGCATGTGGGGTAGTTATGGTTCATCCTAAACCAATAAGGCAGTGGCTGCTATCATTCGGAGGCATGGAGGCTACCCTGTTGCTACTGGATCCAGTTTTTCTGATAGTTAGGCTACCAGTCATTTTCAAGGTCCCAGGGTCTGAGGCAGTACCCCCTTTGCTATTCCCCTTTTCTTATTGATATAACAGAAAGGGCTTTGAGGGGTCTGGTAAGGCTAGGGCATGTGCCTCCAGCATAGTTTTGGAGTTGGTGAAACGCACCCTCCATTTCGGGGGTCCATGTCCAGTTTTTATCTCCTCTATTCCCCTGGTAAAAAGGTTTTGCTGTCTCTGCGAAATTTGGGATCCATAGTCTGCAGTAGCCCACCGATCCCAGGAACTCTCTTACTTCTCTCGGGCTGGTGGGTACTGGGATCTTTAGGACGATCGCCTTCCTTGCCTCCATGAGCCATCTGAGACACCTGTTAGTTTATAACCCAAGTAGGTAACTTCTTCCTGGCATATTTGGGCCTTCTTTGCACTAGCCCGGTATCCTAGCAATCTTTGGGTACTCTCAGGCCCAATGTCCTTTCTTTCTACAATATACACACTGGTTCTTTTTAATTGGCACAGTCTTGTGTCATCCTGCCAGGCCCTGCTCTGCCTGCCTCTCTTGACCTTGTCCCCCCTTTGCCCTGCGAAAAATATCCTAGCCAATTCCCTATCTTCCAGTCTCATGTGCTCCTGTCTCTACTCAGGAGTTTCCCTAGTATTGTATACCCTTTCTGCTACCCAGAGCAGGTCTGGAGTAGTTTGGTCCCCAATCTATCCAGCTTCTGAAGTTTTCTCCTGGTATCTGGGCTGCCTAATTTACAAAGGCTAAAATCATGGTTGCCTTTGTTTCCTCTGCCTGGAGATCCATAGGGGTGTACTGCCTAAAGGCATCGAGAATTCTTTCCAAAAAGACTGCGGGACTCTCATTGGGTTCCTGTTTAACTGCATATATCTTGGCCAAATTGGTCGGCTTTGTAGCCACTGCCCGGAGACTGGCCATTAGAGACTGGCGGCATACTCAGAGATGCTCCCTACCTTCAGCCTGGTTAAAGTCCCAATTTGGGCTAGTCAGGGGAAAGATCCCATTGATGAGATTCAGCTGGGTGGTTGGTCTTCCATCATCTCCTGGCACCAGCCTCCTGGCTTCAGTCAGGATCCTCTCCCATTCTGAGAGATAATGTTGGGATCCAAAGTCCCCTCTGGGGCTATCCCACATTGATACTTAGGAGACATTAATATATTTAACTAATAAAGAAGCCAGTAATAATTAATACAATACATAAGTTAATACTTTTTTTTAACTTAACCTTAACATATAATAGAACGCTTAAAGCAAACAGATATAGACCAGGTCTCAGTGATGGATTTCTCAATTGTACTAAAACATAGATAGCAGAAATTTTAGTAACTCAAGATATTAATACAATACACATTGCATAGAGAGATCACTTATTAGTTAGCTTGCATGTATATAAAGCCCATATACTTTTTTTTTTTTTTTTTTACCTTTACAAGCTCTCATAGAACATTTAGATGAACCTAGATACATAGCATATTTAGCTCTCAGATATATACACATCTATGGCCACATATATAGGGTGTCAAATATAGTCACCCAAAGTTATAGCTGTTCATTTAGCCTGAGCTACAAAGTAGTCATTAAACATGTGTAAAATACAGATATTTACCCAGATCTTGCTAAGATACAGCTTGCTAGGTAATCAAAACAGTAAACATAAGAAATTATCTTGCAAAGGCACAACCTTTAAGCTAATCCTTAGTAAATGTTAAGGACACAAAACTGCATTGTTTTACATCTAAGGGACATAGGAAATCATAATTTAGTCATTTAAAATTTTTGCAATATGAAATCCTTTTCCATATAAAAGTGTTTCCCCTCTTCTAATATCTCCTTATATCTATGGATATCTCCTATTATTTGTTTGACCGTTTTTTATGTCTCGACACAAAGGTCTTTTAACTTTATACAATTAAAACAATCCTTACATTTAAAACAATCCTCACACTAAAACAAACCCTATAACAAGTTTTTAATTCAGATAAATTATTTTAGGTAAGATATAACACCTAGCACTTTGTTAAACTGTTCCTATATAAAACCACATTTACTAGGCTCAAATATATTGTCTTTAGGAGCCGGGCATGGTGGCACACACTTGTGATCCCAGCATTCGGGAGGCTGAGACCAGAGGATCCGGGTTTGCGGCCAGCCTCAGCTACCTAGTGAGGCACTCCGCAACTTAGTGAGATCCGGTTTCAAAATAAAGAATAAAATAGGGCTGCGGGTGTAGCTCGGAGGTAGAATGCCCCTGAGTTCAATCCCCAGTACTACAAAAAAAAAAAAAAAAAAAAAAAAAAAAAAAAAAAAATATATATATATATATATATATATATATATATATATATATATATATATATAGCCTTTTACTGATGTTAAGCCAATTTTACATTTAACAATTGATGTTTTAGCATTTAACTTACTTATAGAGATACATCATCTATAAAAATTTTACTTATTTTACCCATTTTAATAGCCAGCCAGCACTCTAAGTCACTACTTTAACAAGTAAAATATCCTAAAAATAAACAATGAGCATTGTAGTTTGAATATCAAATAGGAACTGACACATAGCCCTAATTGTTTAACCTAGAAAAATAAAAATTTATTAACTTTTAATGACATCTCTTACTTTTTAATAAACTTAAGAGAAAAAACTTATTTGTTGAAGACTTAAGCCATATGAATTAACAGGTATTTTTTTTAACCTGATGAGCGCTCATTATAAGCTAATTTTGGTACCACATGGAAAATAGACAACACACTTATGAGTACAAACATATCTCATAGCTTTAGCTTGCCAGGTATTGAATTTTCATAGATAAATAACCAACCAGATGTATAGTTTCCAAAGTTAAAAATACAACCTATCGGAGGATCCAAGATGGCGACTGAGTGAACCGTCTTTTCACAAACGCCTTGATTTGGATCTAAATTTACCATAAAAAGATCTTTTCAATAGAAGGAAAAAAGCGAAATCTGAACCACAAACAAATAAAGACGATCAAGAAAGCAGAGCGGGGACAAGAAAAGATGCCATAGCGCAGCGATTCGCGCTCCGCGCTCCGCGCGGACCCCCGCCGGCCCTGCTCTGCCCGGGCCGGCAGCAGCCGGGCTCAGCGCCGAGGAGGTAGGCTGTGGAAGGGCAGGACCAGGAGCCTTGTGGGCCACCCAGATGCTGGGAACGGCGGGCCCCGGGACACAGCACCCCTGGCACCCTGCGCCACACCCAGGCGGAGATCAGAACCGTGGGGCATTCAGCGTGGGCACCCGCGGGTCTGGGTTCTGTCCCGGCGCATCGCCTCAGCGCGGAACTGCGACCGCCCAGAACCTGAAGTGGGACACAGTTTCTTGGCGGAGGCCTGGGCCTGAGGTGGGAGCGGAGGAGCTGAGTCCGGGAGGGGCAGGACAAGTCAGCGTGAGCCGGCAGGCCGTGAAGTGGCGGCCCACCATCCCCCCTGCTAGCCCTTCCCAACCAGCTACCCGCCATCTGGCCAGACTATCACCAGCCTGCGCCCCTCAGCAACCCGGAAAGGTCGAGCAGGCAGGTCAGCCTCCAGGGATGGAAAAGTGAGCCTGAAGCAGATCGGTCGGGAGCCCAGCCTCTTGACTAGGGGAAGAGAGGGAGTGCTTGAAGCCTGGGCGTGAACTTGGAGCGCCTGGGTGGAGATCGGGAGATTTGGGGAACCCAGCGTGTGGCTGCCACCATCTTAGCCGCCAGCACCCTTCAACCATCCTCCTCTCAGCTATCCAAACCATCATTGTCCGACTGCGCCCCCAGCTGTCCAGGAGGTGGAACAGGCCGAACAGCAGAGAACCGAGCCTGCACGCCAGCCCCTCCCACCAACTTCCTGCTAGCTACACTGACCATCATTGTCCATCTGCGCCACCAGCCATTAGAACAGGAACAAGCCGAACTGCAGGGAGACGTAAGTTGAGTCACGCGCACCTCGAGTGCAGGGTGCGGGATTCACAAAACCAAGGATAGACTCAGCCATCCGCCCTGCTAGAGCCTAGACAGGGCCAGAAGGGTGGAGGAACCCAGTGCACACAGGGTCTCTGGAAAGGCCTGGCTTTTAGACTGCTAAAGCAAAAAGCAGAATCAGAGATGCAGCCAGACCCAGGGGAGAGTCCAGAGACATAAACTAGTAGTGGGCAACTCTCTGCCTGCACTGACAG
>PVLC010011538.1:0-46792 GCA_004027655.1 Graphiurus murinus
TATTGCTAAGAACTACTTTGGCTATCCTGGGCTTTTTGTTTTTCCAGATGAATTTAAGGACTGATTTTTCTATGTCTGTGAGGAGCGTTCTTGGCAATTTCATGGGTATTGCATTGAATTTGTAGATCAGTTTTGGGAGGATGGCCATTTTGATGATATTTATTCTGCCTATCCAAGAGCATGGTAGATCCTTCCATCTTCTAAGGTCTTCATCGATTTCCTTCTTCATCTTTCTGTAATTTTCCTTATAGAGGTCTTTAATCTCCTTGGTTAGGTGTACCCTAAGTATTTTATTTTTTGGGGTGCTACTGTGAGTGGAATTGCTTTCTGGATTTCTTTTTCGGTTGATTTATGGTTGGTATACAGAAAAGATTCTGATTTTTTAAGATTGATTTTATATCCGGACACCTTACTGAATTTGTTGATCAGTTCTATGAGTTTTTTTTTTTTTTAGTTTGTCGGGTCTTCTAAGTATAGTATCGTGTCATCTGCAAAAAGGGATAGTTTTAGTTCTTCTTTCCCTATTTTTACCCCTTTGATTTCCTTCTCTTGCCTTATTGCTCTGGCTAGAGTCTCGAGTACTATGTTGAACAGAAGAGGTGATAATGGACATCCTTGTCTTATTCCTGTCTTTACTGGGAACGCTTGTAGTTTTTCTCCATTTAATATGATGCTGGCTGTAGGCCTATTGTATATTGCCTCTATGATTTTGAGGTATGTTCCTTCTATTCCAATTCTCTGTAGTGCTTTTAGCATGAATGGGTGTTGTATCTTGTCAAATGCTTTTTCAGCATCAATTGAGATGACCATGTGATTTTTGTCTTTGAGTCTGTTTATGTGGTGAATTATGTGTATTGTTTTTCAAATATTGAACCAGCCTTGCATCCCTGGGATGAACCCGACTTGGTCATGGTGTATAATTTTCTTGATGTAGTTTTGAATGTGCGTTGCTAGTATCTTGTTTAGCAGTTTTGCATCTAAATTCATCAATGATATAGGCCTATAGTTTTCTTTTGTTGAGCTATCTTTATTTGGTTTTGGTATTAGTGTGATGTTGGCTTCATAGAATGTATTTGGAAGGGTCCCGTTTCTTTCTATTTCATGGCACAGCTTGAGGAGTATTGGGATTAGCTCTTCTAAAAATGTTTTATAAAATTCACTTGGAAAATCATCTGGTCCTGGACTTTTCTTTGATGGTAAACTCTTTATTGCTGTTTCTATTTCTTTGATTGTTATTGGTCGGTTTAAGTTTTCCATATCTTCTTGACTCAATTTAGGGAGGTTGGATGAGTCTAGGAATTTGCCAATTTCTTCTAGATCTTCCATTTTGTTGGAGTACAGTTTTTCAAAATAGTTTCTGAATATCTTCTGTATTTCCATACTGTCGGTGGTAATATATCCTTTTTCATCTCTTATTTTGGTAATTTGGGTTGATTCTCTCTTTCTTTTGGTTACATTGGCCTATGGTTTATCTATCTTGTTTATTTTTTCAAGGAACCAGCTTTTAGTTTTGTTGATCTTCTGTATTGTTTTTTTGTTCTCTAATTCATTAATTTCCGCTCTGATTTTCGTGATTTCCTGTCTTCTCCTGGCTTTGGGGCTAGCTTGTTCTTGTTTTTCAAGGGCTTTGAGCTGTGTCATTATGTTATTTAATTGGTGGTTTTCTGTTCTTCTTATGTGGGCACTCAGTGCTATAAATTTCCCTCTTAGTACTGCCTTCAGGGTGTCCCAGAGGTTGTGATATGTTGTATCTCTGTTTTCGTTGGTTTCTAGGAATTTTTTAATTTCTCCCCTTACTTCTCTATGACCCACTCTTCATTCAGCAGTGTGATGTTCAGTCTTCATGCGCTTACTCGGTTACTTTGGGTCTTCCTGGAGTTTATTTCTAGTGTCACTCCATTGTGGTCTGAGAAGATGCAGGGAATTATGTTGCATTTTTTGAATTTGCCAGTGCTCGCTTTGTGGCCGAGAATGTGGTCTATTTTGGAAAAGGTTCCATGAGCAGCTGAGAAAAATGTGAATTCAGTTGTAGTTGGGTAGAAGAGTCTATATGTGTCTAATAGGTCCATTTGGTTTATGGTATCCTTTAAAAGGAACAATCCAGTGAGAGGATATAACAATTATCAACACCTATGCCCCAAACATAGGTGAAGCCATTTTCATAAAACAAACTCTGTATGATATAAAGACACACACAGATCCCAATACACTAATACTAGGAGACTTCAATACTCCTGTTACATCTCTAGATCGCTCCTCTAAACAAAAGGCCAGTAGAGATGCCTCAGACCTAAATGATACCATAAACCAAATGGAAATCTCAACATATATTAAATCCATTCAAAATACTTAGCATTTAATACAATGAAAATAGTTTCTAAATTCAGATAATTACAGAGACATTATGCACAAAAATTGACATGAAATCGTGAAATGACACATAGATCATCTTAATTGATGCTGAAAAAGCATTTGACAAGATCCAACACCCATTCATGCTAAAAGCACTACAGAGAATTGGAATAGAAGAAACATACCTCAACATCATAAAGGCAATATATAATATGCCCACAGCCAATATCATATTAAATGGAGAGAAACTGCAAGAGTTTCCACTAAAAACAGGAACAAGACAAGGATGTCCATTATCACCTCTTCTATTTAATATAATACTTGAGACTCTAGCCAGAGCAATAAGGCAAGAGAAGGAAATCAAAGGGGTAAAAATAGGGAAAGAAGAACTAAAACTATCCCTTTTTGCAGATGACATGATACAATACTTAGAAGACCCAATAAACTCAACCAAAAAACTTAAAGAACTGACCAACAAATTCAGCAAAGTTCCTGGATACAAAATCAATCTTAAAAAATCAGAAACTTTTCTATATACTGGCCAAAAATCAAACGAAAAAGAAATCCAGAAATCAATTCCACTCACAATAGCACCCCGTAAAATAAAATACTTAGGGATAAACGAAACCAAGGAGATTAAAGACCTCTATAAGGAAAACTATAAAAAGTTGAAGAAAGAAATCCATGAAGACCTTAGGAGATGAAAGGACCTCCCATGCTCTTGGATAGGCAGAATAAATATCATCAAAATGGCCTTACTCCCAATACAGATCTACAAATTCAATGCAATACACACGAAATTACCAAGGTCGCTCCTCATTGACGTAGAAAAATGAGTCCTTAAATTCATCAGGAAAAACAAAAAGCCCAGGATAGCCAAAGTAGTTCTTAGCAATAAAAATCATGCAGGAGGTATCACAATACCTGACTTCAAACTCTACTACAAAGCCACAGTAATAAAAACAGTATGGTACTGGCACAAAAACAGATACACAGACCAATGGAGAAGAATAGAAGACTCAGAAACAGATCCACAGGCTTACAGCCATCTGATTTTTGACAAAGGAGTCAAAAACATACACTGGAAAAAAGATAGTCTCTTTAACAAATGGTGTTGGCAAAACTGGCTAGCCATATGCAGGAAAATGGAAATAAACCCCGCTTTCTCACCCTGCACAAGAGTCAACTCAAGGTGGATCAAGGACCTGAAAGTTAGGCCAGAGATCTTGCAGCTACTTGAAGAGGGCAAAGGACCAACACTTCAACACATAGGCAAAGGTAAAAACTTTCCAATAAGACCCCAAAAGCACAAGCATCTCAAAGGAAGATCAATATATGGGATTGCATTAAACTGAAGAGCTTCTGTGCAGCAAAGGAAACTATCAAGAACCTCAACAGAGAGCCTATAGAGTGGGAGAAGATTTTTGCCAGTTACACATCAGATAGAGGTCTAATATCTAGGATATACAAAGAACTCAAGAACATCACAGATAAGAAAGCAAATAACCCAATAAAAATGGGCAAAAGATCTAAATAGACACTTCACAAAAGAAGAAATACAAATGGCCAATAAATGTATGAGGAAATGTTTCACATCTTTGGCAATCAGTGAGATGCAAATCAAAACTACCCTGAGATTTCACCTAACTCCGGTCATAATGGTCATCATAAAAAACACGAACAACAACACCTGCTGTCTAGGGTGTGGAGAAGTGGGAACCCTAATAAATTGTTGGTGGGAGTGCAAACTTGTGCAACCACTGTGGAAAACAGTATGGAGAATCCTCAGACGAATGGGAGTGAACCTACCATATGACCCAGCAAAACCACTACTGGGTATATACCCAAAAGAATGGAAACCAAACTATCAGACCGATGCATGTGTATCTATGTTTATAGCGGCTCAATTCATAATAGTCAAACTATGGAAGCAGCCAAGATGTCCATTGACAGATGAATGAATTACAAAACTATGGGATATGTACACAATAGAATTCTATTTATCCATAAAGAAGAGCAAAATCATATTATTTGCAGGGAAATGAATGCAATTGCAAAATATTATGTTGAGTGAGATTAGCCAGTCACAAAGAGCAGAAAAGCATATGTTCTCCCTAATATGCAGATGCTAGGGAAACGATGAGGCATAAGAGTGTCTCCAGCTGAAAAGGAGAGACCCTCGATAAGCAAGGAAGTTGATTTAATCAAAGGGGAGGGACAGGGAGGGGGACACCCTAAGGCTCATGATGTACTTTCACAACTCTATCAAGGTCAATCACTGAATTGAACCTGAGAGGGAGGGAGGGCAAGGGAGGGGGGTGGGAATTGGGGAAGGGGTCAAATGAGAAATGTGTGCAAATATGTCATTAACAATTTGTACCTAACAAAGATGTATGCTTACAATGCATGAATTACTACAATAAAAAAAAAGAAAACTAGAAAAATCCTAGAAGATAACACTGAAGAAAATATGCATGAACTTGAGTTTTGTGATTAGTTTTTACATAACAAAGCACCAATCAATGAAACAAGGAATTGATAATCTGAACTTCATTAAAGTTAAATATCTCCCTGTGAATGACAGTCTGAAGAGTATGAGGAGACAAGCAATTTATTGTGAAAAATATGTGTAAAAGATATATTTGATAAAAGAATCTTACAGAAAATATACAAGAACTTAATACTCAACAATAAAAAATAAAAATTCAATTTAAAAATGAGTGCTAAGACATTAACCAATACTTCACTAAACGAGACATAATGCACAGAGAGAAATATAAATAGAAATAAATGTGTTTTGTATGCTGACTCTCAAACTCTGGACAAGTGATCATACCACATGCTTATGAGGATGTAAAGCAAACTAAACTCTGATATATGTGTAGAGGCATGGGGGATATTGATCATGTTGGCAGCTGCATATGCAGGAGGGCAGGGGAAATGCAGGGGTTATATGGAAAATCTCTACCTTCCTCTAAATTTTTCCATGAGCTTTGAACTGCTTTACATATTAAGTTTTTCTAAAAGAAACATTATGAATGTCCAGTAGAATCTGTGAAGTCAATACTTTCTTGTAGCTCCTGAGCACTAAAAGGCTAGTAGCACTGTACCAATCACTGAGGAAAGAAAAATGTTCCAAGTACCTTCTAGAAGACACTATTCACCCTCATTAAGAATCAGGAACCAAAACTATTCCCAGAAGAACTTGCTCACAAATCCTGTACACAGTCTTTGGCACATCTGATAAGGATATGGAATTGATCACTTTAACAGTGTGATTTGCTTCCAAAGCAGCACAATGTTATCCATGGTAACAAAACAAATCAGTCCTTTAAAACAATGTAAAAATTTAATAAATTGGATAAACAATGACAAGACTTTTTATCCTCATCTTGCTTTTTTTTTGCTTTCAAATACTATTTTATTCATCTGAATTAATCAGAGAATTATCTTATGTTTCTGCTTCAGTCAAGGTTGTTATTACTGTAATACAAAACAATTGATCACACAATTTATAGGATGGTAGATAAATTTTCTCAGAGTTTTTTGGGGATTGTGGGATTCAGTCAATGTCAGGCAGGGTCTGTGGAGCTCAGGGCATGACAGTGGGAAGCAGAGAGAGGGAGAGAGTAAGGCTCCTTCTCACATCATGGAGGCTGGAAGCAAGAGGGAACAAGCAGGAGGAAGAGAGACTATATATAATCTTCAAGGTCTTACTCTCAGGGACCTCTCTTTTCTAACCAAGATCTATCTCTAATGTAGCTGCCTTATTTTTATGAAGGCAGAAATGTTACCCTAAGTAACCTTCTAAATGCAAGCCACTGCACTATCTTACTTTAAAAGTAATTTTGGTTATTCTAAAGCAGAGGCAATATTATAAATGCCTGAAAAAAGTAAGTTTTCTTAGGTAATGGTATTTTAGCCAATTTTGGCTAAGAAGAGCAAGACAGGATAAATGTATAGACATACACTAAATCATAGATAGAAATTCACTAAATCTTTGATTTTGCAAACAGTTAAAGAGTTATAGGCTTTGAACATTAGTATGCAAATACATATATTGTTTAAATTGAGTTCTAAGAAGTACTTTGTCTAATGTCTTTGGCAAGCAAGCAATTCATCATTGGAAACATGCTGTTTTGGAATTACTAAACCCTCATCTCCACCTTTTCCTCTTATTCCTGAAGAAAATTTGAAATTTTATATGTATTCTCATTACCCAATGATGATCAGCTGCCTTCCTATTCTTGAGTTTTAAACTGCAGATTTTAGTGACACACAACACTGAGACATGAGCAATAAATCTGCCATTATGAACAGCTTGCTTTTATGGAAATATGTCAAACTGAATATACTAAAATGATAACTTTCACATCGACTTGCCACCGCTTATTTTTTTTCATTTTCAGTGCTAACAAATATACATTTAGATAAAATATACTATGTGATATTTAATGTATTTAAAAAATATTACAATTTCTACAGACAAGTTAAAACAAGCACCCCAGTGATCTTAGAATTGAAAGAAAAGTTATCTGTTTTCTATATATATATTTTTTTCTATTAGTATTGGGCCATGCCTACTGGGCACTAAACAAGAGTTACATGACTACATTCCAGCACCTCCAACAAGCTTCAGGTTTCCTCATCTTCAAAACAGAGTTCCCAATGTGTTCTATTAGGTTTTGGAATGTCTATTTAGTGAGCAATTCTAGAAGCTAAGACATTTCCAGAAGGCACTCTTTAACTCTGTATTATTTGCAAAGACGAAAATTTATCCAAATATTTATGCACATTTCTTAGAACTGAAAATGCTGCACAGAATTGCAATGAATTGTTTTCTTAAATCCCAGTACATTTGGATTCTATGTGTCCATCTCTTTAATTCACTCCTTGTCAAGTTCTCTTTGTCTTATTCCCCAGTAGCTGTTTGCACTTCAGGACTAAAGCTCTGCTACTTTCAGGTCACAACTGATTGATCTTGTTTCTTTTTCAACTTCTTTTTTCAGTTTCCAATATCTCTGTTCTTATCCAACTGTAGGACAGAAAACTTAGAGTCATTGTGTTCAATAATTTCGAATCTTCCACTTTAGTACTTAACCTGAATCTAAATCACACTTAAAGACTGATATTGATAGTAATATCTATTTTATATAAATGGATAGATAATGATCATAAATCACAAAGACTATAAGATGAAGGGCAGTGATTATATGAGTAGAGATGCCTTTCTCCTCCTTTCCCTTTCATTCATCCTCTTAGCCAAAAGATAACAAGGTTCTATCTCAAACTTTGTTTCTAAAAATATTGTTTTGGAGTCAGCAACATTGGTCTGATACAGAGGCTTGTTAAAATGCAAAATTTAAGTTTATCTCAGAGTTCTACCAAGTCAAAATATGCATTTTAGCAATATCCAAGGTGATTTGTGTATAAATAAAAAATTTAGAAGCTCTGGTCTCAAATAAGTGACTATTGCATCACTGGATAGTTAAACGTTTTTAAATAGTAAGCTGCTATTTAAAAAGTCCAAATTCTTAGGGCAGCTATCTTTTTCCAATGCACATATTTCCTCTAAAAACATCTCTCATCTAGGGACAGGAATTTTATCTTCCTCAATTTCTTCACTCCTCCTTCTTTTATCATAAACTAAGCATACATGATGGTATGTGAGGAAAGCTCAACAAGAACTTATCAGGTTGATCTGAAAACTAATAGGGCATTTTAAAGGTATTTTCCAAAGTGTGTTTAGAAAACATCTCTGACACCTTCCTACTGCTTATTCACCTGTCCCCAGTTGGGTTAAGTACATGATTCTTTTCAGTTCTTTCCTTCATTTGGAAATCAATAAATGGTGTGTTATGGCCTTCCTAGAGAAGATTAATACAATTTTTTTTCTAATCTAATTAGGAAGTTAATACTTTAGTTATTCCCCAAAGTAATATTAGAACATACTAAGTTGTCATGGGGTATATCTCCATATTGATCTCAACTCCTTATTGATGAGTAAAAACTAAAGGTATTTTTGCATAATAATGTAAAATCTCAATATATTTTTGGATCAAGCAGTCAACTTTATATTTTATATATTTGGATCAAGCAAATTGACATTTGCATAAAACTTTATTGACATGTTATGATCCCAATTATATTCACTGAGTTTATGTTAAACTTCCCTAAATGGTGGTAGATAACGCTTACTGTTTCTCAGTGGACATTCCTATCCCTTGTCACATAACTTCTAGTGCTCAGCTTTATAAGCAGTATACTTTCCTGTCCCACTGCCATCAGATTTGGTCATGACACTTGCTCTGTTATATGAATTATAAGCCAAGATGATGTGTTCCATATCAGTACAGAACCAAAATAGTCATTTCAAGTTTCTGTGAGTTTTTTTTCTTTTTGTTTTGTTTTGATTTTTTATTCCTTTAACTATAGAATGATAGAGTTGATTCTGCCTGCCTCATGGAGCATGGATCCTGAAATGAAGAAATACTTGAAACAACAAGTTGGCTTGACTTGCAACCAACATTGAAAGAAAGAGAGAAATAATTCTTTGTTATTATAAATCCTTGAATTTCAGAGTTATAGATTACCTAACCAAAATTTTACAAAGTGGAATAATACAGCTTATCTTGAAATTACCACCTGATTTTATTAGATACTTAATATTTCTGAATGAGATAGATATCATAAAATTATTACTCATGTTCTTACCTTTAAGGCATTTCTATCCTTCCCCTTAAGTGTGGGAAGGACCTGACACTTGCTTCTATCACTCCCATGATTATAGGATGAACATTTGTCTTATTTAGTAATTCATTATTTCCAGTGTGTATAACAGTATTTAACACTTAGTAAATACACAACACATATATTATGCTGAGTGAAGGGTAAATATGGTAATGGATTAAATATGAATTCTATGTGAACATGAGATTTCAAAATAATTACAGTTTTTTTTTAGTAATGCAAGTATAAAATAGAGCTACCACTTATGGAGATAGGAATACTAATGGTTTTTGACACATCTGAGGGGGACAAAATTAGGGAATTTTGCTTTTTATGTGTTAAGTTTGAAGTGCCTTTAAAATTTAATGGACCTATTAAAGAGTTGCATGGTTTGGAATTTTAGGAGATAGGTCTATATTGTAGTTATATGTTGGGAGTTGTCCAGAGTATATACATGGCATTTAAAATAACAAAGTTGGATTAGGTCATGTAGAGATAGTAGATAAAGATGAAAAGTGATCTAGAATGAGCCTGGGAAAATCTCATATTAAGAGGTCAGGAAGAGCCGGGTGTGGTGGCGCACGCTTGTAATCCCAGCATTTGGGAGGATGAGACCAGAGGATCCGGGTTCGTGGCCAGCCTCAGCTACCTAGTGAGGCCCTCCACAACTTAGTAAGACCTGGTTTCAAAATAAAGAATAAAAAATAAGACTGGGGAAATAGCTCGAAGGTAGAATGCCCCTGAGTTCAATCCCCAGTATCACAAAAAAAAAAAGAGGTCAGGAAGAAGAGGATCTTGGAAAGGAGACAAAAGGCACAGCCAAAGTGGTAGTAATAGAACTACTTCTGTGGGTTCTAGGATCAAATAAACAAACTAAAAAGATTAGAGAAAAAGTGAGATGACCAAACATCATGTTTTACTACAGAGGGATTGTTGGAGACTTGTTAAGAAATTTTATAGAGTAGTATTAGTGAAATCCTAATTAAAAAGAATCCAAGAAAAAAATTAGAGAAGTGGAAGTCAGCAAGTACAGATGACTGAAGGTGTTTTGTTGTAAAAGGCAGTCGAGAAAAGAGGCAAATATACTATTATATATTTTATGGGTTCACTGTGAGGATCCAATAATTTAATGCATTTAAAATCACTTTATAAAATGTCAAATATTAATTAACAATGCCTCATTTTGTTTTTAATTATATGAAGCAGATTTTGCTCAAAATCAATCTACATGGCTATTAAACATCTTAGTATTTATTGGACACTATACTGTTATGTCCAAATTAGCTAACAGTAATATCAGTTTTATCCTCAGCTTGTCAAACTATTGTAGTTATCTGTATAGATAACTGCCACCTCAACTAGACTTTGCACTCCTTAAGGGTAGACCTGTGTTTATTTCACACTGCCTAGATCAAGATAAGGTATAATGTAAATTTTCCATAACTGTTTATTGAATAAATAATTGAATGTTGGAATGAAAATATATGTTCAAAAGAATGAGGACTAAGTAGAGACTTTAATATCTTGCTAAAGTTATAAAGTAATCTCATTTTCTGTGCTAGTAGGAGATGACTGTTGTCATATCAGACAGCCTGCCAATAAAACCAAAATATGCTTGCAGAGTTTCTATTTGTAATAATTTCAGGTGAACCTGCAATCAATGGTGCCACCCAAATCAATGAATCCTGCCACAACAAAAATTACCCTGCCCATAAGCTACCTAGTGAGGTGTTCCGCAACTTAGTGAGACCCAGTTTCAAAATAAAGAATAAAAAATAGGGCTGGGGGTGTAGTTTGGAAGTAGAATGCCCCTGGGTTCGATCCCCAGTACCGAAAAAAAAATTACCCTGCCCTTTCCTTGTATAACACAAGGCAAGTTCAAATAACCTTTAAGGAAATTTGCTATTACATCAAGAAATAATGTCAGAGTTCTCCCCAAAACATTATACAGTTGCTATTACCATTAACACCTGCTTCTATCTTCAGGGAGGCAAAGACTAGGAAATATTGAATAGTCTGAATATTGCCTGAGATTAAGATATTACTGCCACTGTGAGTTCTCATATTTTTCATATCTCTGACATACAACTAATGGAATTTATTTACTAGCAGTAAAAGAAATGGAGCCAAATAAAGAACAGAAATATACATTTCATAGGAAAATTGGTGGGTAATAATTATTAGGATTAATTTGAAACATTTTATTGTTTTATATTAAATGACTGATACCAACTAAAGCTTCTTTATCTTCTCTCTTGGATCACAGTTATATGGTGAATAACTACTTCATCCTCTCTAAATGTCTATAAATTACTTTTACTCTCACACTGCTGGGAAAATTCTATAGTCTCTGCCTTCAAATACAAGTAAAACAGACATGTAGTTTTTTATTCAAAAGAGGAAAAATTAACAATTGCTTTGTATGTGTCATTTTCAGAAAGACTCAAGTCTAACTATCTGCCTTTTGTTTCCTGATCTAGCCTCAGTAGCTGCCCTAAGGGATAAAAACAGCAGCAGGAAATCCATATTTTCTCTTAAGCTCTAGAAATGTTTTCTGTGATCATGGCAGTAGATATCACTTTACATTTTAAAAAAAAATTTATTAGTGTGTTGTAATCATGCATATTTTTGAAGTACAAGCTGGTAGAGGCATACATGCACACAGGTCTCAATTAACCTTTCCACAAATTCCAATTCATTCTCTCCGCCCTCCCCACTTCTCATGTTCAGTTTAGTGATTGACTTTGATATGTTTGTGAATGTACATGTACAATTTTGTTTTGTTCATGCTTGCTTTGAAATGCCTTTTTATCTCTTGAGTTTTCCAATTGCAGAAAGGAAGCAGAGACCTAGCTTAGAAAATATTAAAAATGAACTCAATTATCTTCAGGAAAGATTGTAAAGGGCAAGTATAAAAGAGTTTATATGAAACATAATTAACTATGAGTCAGTAATTCATAAAGCAGTGTGATGAGTACATGGAGGTTCTTTCTAGACCTTTATATGTTTTAAGTTCACCATAATATAAAAGTTACTTCAAAACACAAATAACCCACACTCTGTAGTATATGTGTTAACATGACATTTATCGAGGATATAAAATGATTCAGACAACGTTTGGGGCATTGAGAAAAAGTATGTCAGGCACAATGTCAGTCCCAGAAGAGTTAATAAATTAGTAGATTTAATTGAAGTATCATTAAGTTATAAAACTACAGATCACTTAGCATGTTCCAGGAGTACACTATGACTATCCTATCCCCATAACAAGGGCTCAGGAAAGCTAATTGCCTTGTACAATGTTATATAGCTTGCAAGTGGCTGCATATAGATTCTAGCCTAGGTTTGACAAACTACCATTTCTTAAACAGTAGTATATATAACGAATCCTAAATTACATTACTAGATGAAATATTTGGCTAGGAAGCTTGCCATACTGTTTTTTTAGTACAAATCCACTAAAATTATCATTGTTAACCAATAGTGAAAGCATTCTAGTTTTCTAGTTTTAATGCCTTAAGGACACTAGCGGAAACATGCAATGTAGATAATATATTGCATGTAGGAATCAACAGAAGTAAATGTCCTCTCTTTCCACAAATAATTTACATATGTGCCATCTACCTCAAATAAGTAAGTCAAGCCTGCCCCTCTTAAATAGAAAAGATTAAATTCATTAAATAATACAATTATCAATCACAATATTTTTGTAATGATTTATTTTCTCTTGGTAAATTTCAGTCTATACTTATTTTCTGAAAGCATTTTATTTAAGGCAGTAGATGTTTTTGTTTCAGTCTAGTTTGAACATGAAGTAAATGGTAGTAGACAATTCACTGACAGAAAATGTCCTGTTCAAACTAATTCCAAACATAATTTTAGCAAAGCAATGAAATCATATGAACTTTTTCCAGGCTGATGTATAGAGGTATTATTTTTTAAAAACTTCAAATCATTTTTGGAAAATACTGGGTCTAATATTTTCAAAAACATCAAAAAATGAAGCTCTGCAATTGCCATGTGCTCATATTGTAGTAATATTAATGGCAATACTATTTTGGTTAAATGTTTCTTAATCATACTGCTTTGTTGAAATAAAAAATGTCTGTACCTGTGCGTGCACGTGCATGCACACACACACACACAAACACACAACATTGATATAGTATGTTTCAAAGAAGTTTTCCACATCAGTTTAGATAAGGATCACCTATTTATTTCAAATATATTAAGAATAAAAATAAATATAACTGGAAGAAAGTAGAGAAAGGAGTTTAGACAATGCCCTGATCAACCTGAAGGAAAAGGAAAATCTATTAAACATGCACCTATGCATACAAAGGAAAAAAAATAAATGATCACTTCTTTGTTGTGAACAAAGCACAATCCTGAGCTTAAAATTTGCTCAGTTATGAACTGTGTAAGAACAAAAAGGCAGAGATAAAATTATTACATCCAAAATATAAAGAATTTAGGGCATTTTTAACATTTGAGGATTAGTAAACAAATTCTATATATTAAATATCACAGACTTGAACTGAACAGTTTGATAGACCACTTATAACTTTATACAATATAGTGATAAACTGGCCAATCAGCTCTGAAAACTACAGCCAGATAAATAGTATTGCCAATTTCAATGACAAAGACATTCCCCCCATGGCTGACTTTCAGCTACTGATGTGATGATATTGAAAGGAAAAGTTTGAAAGAGATGCACATAATTGGCTTTCTAAAAGCTGACTATAGCATATTCCTGTATACATCCTTGTAACAAAACATCAATTAACTTTTAAAATACTTCTTTTACTACAGAAAATTCCACAATACCTCATTTGTTTTTCTTTCAGTTTTAAGATATTGTAAATAAAGCTAATATGTGTGTATGTATGTTTCTGTCACTCTGAACCACACTATAACGTATAATTATAATCCACCAGTTTAAAAAAAAGTGACTGAATATTGCCAGGTCTCCTGAAAAGTTCCTGTGAAGAGGAATTCCAGATTCATTTGGAAAGTGCATGTTTAACTTTATAAGGAAATGCCAAACAGTTTTTCCAAGTAACTATAATATTCTATATTCTCATCAGCAATGTATGAAAGATAAGGATGTTTCAAATCATTGCCAAAATTCAGAGTTGAGAGTCTTTTTAATTTTAGCCATTCTAGTGGGTATGAACTGGTATCTTATTGTGTTTTGAATTTGCATTCCCTGATGACTAATGATGTTGTACAACTTTTCATGTGCTATTTCCAATTTGTATATCTTTTTCAGTGAGGTGTTTGCTCAAAGAATTCCTTTTTTATCTTGGGATTTTGGTCTTTTGTTATTTAATCAAAGAATATATTGTATATTACAGTTGTGAGTCATTTATTACTTGTATATATTGAAAATGCCTTCTCTTACTCTATTGATTATATTTTCATTTTCTTAATTATGCCTTTTGACATGAAAAAGTTCTTATTTGCATTATTACTTTTCCTTTTATGGAAAGGGTTTGGATACTCTAAGAAATGTTTACTGAATGTGAAGATGTTTTCATATATATTTTTCCAAAAATCATAGTTTTAATTTTATAATTGAGTTAATAATTTATCTAAAATTATTTTTCTAGAGAGGCTTGTATTATTTAAAGATGTGTTTGGTTTGATTTTTTCCAGACATGATTATCTTGTTGTTGTAGCACCAGTTGTTCAAAGGACTATTGTCCCAATTAAACTGACTGGGAAACTTTAACAAAATCAATTGACCATATGTATAAGACTTTACTTACAAAATCTATTATTACCAATTAATCTTGTTTTATGTACTTTAGAACAATATTAATTATCAAATTTTGGGAAGTCTTTAAATCAGGGTGTGTTAGTTTTCAGGATTTGTTCTTATATTTAAAAAACTATTTTAATTACTATAGACCCATGCACTTCTATATAAATTTGGAAATCAAGCATTCCAAACTGTACCAAAAATCTTGCTGTGGTTTTATTTATTTTTTACTTTTAAAGTTCAATTTTTATTTACTTTGTATTACTGCATTGTAATCATACATCTTTGTTAGGTACAAACTGATAAAGGCACACAAGCACACATTTCGCATTTAACCCTTCCTCAATTCCCAATTCCTGTCCCACTCCCATGCCCTCCTTCCTTCTCAAATTCAGTTTATGATTGACTTTGATATATGTGTGAAAGTACACCATGTGCATTAGGGTGTCCCTCCTCCCCCAATTACCTTCAGGTAAGTCACCTTCTTTGCTCATCTAAGGTTTCCCTTTCTTCGTCTAGAGTCCCTCTTATGTCCCACTTTCTTCCTAGCTTCAGCATAAGAGGCAGAACATATGATTTTTTTACTTTTTGTGACTGACTAATCTCACTTAGCATAATATTTTCCAGTTCTATCCATTTCCCTGCAAATTACGTGATTTTGTTCTTTATGGCTGAGTAAAATTCCATTGTGTGCATATCCCATAGTTTTGTAATCCATTCATCTATTGATGGACATTTTGGCTGGTTCCATACTTTGGCAAATGTGAATTGTGTGGCTATAAACATATACACATACATAAGTCTGGTAGTTTTGTTTCCATTCTTTTGGGTAGATACCCAGAAGTGGTATTGCTGGATCATATGTAGGCTCATTCCCATTTGTCTGAGGATCCTCCATACTGTTTTCCAAAGTGGTTGCACTAATCTGCAATCCCACCAACAATGTATTAGGGTTCCCACTCTCCACACACTCGCTGCCATTTGTTGTTGTTTGTGTTTTTGATGATTGCCATTCTGATTGGAGTTAGGTGAAATCTCAAGGTAGTTTTGATTTGCATCTCTCTAATTGCTAATGATGTAGAACATTTCTTCATGCATTTATTGGCCATTTGTATTTCTTCTTTTGTGAATTATCTGTTTAGATCATTTGACCATTTATTATTGGGTTATTTGTTTTCTTAGCTGTGAGTTTCTTGAGTTCTCTGTATATCCTAGATATTAGTCCTCTATCAGAAGAGTAGCTGGCAAAAATTTTCTCCCAGTCTGTGGGATCTCTGTGGAGGTTCTTGATAGTTTCCTTTGCTGCACAGAAGCTCTTCAGTTTAATGCAATCCAATGTATTGATCTTCCTTTGAGTTGCTTGTGCTTATGGGGTCTTGTTGAGAAAGTTTTTACCTGTGACTATATGTTAAAGTGTTGGGCCAATGCCCTCTTCAAGTAGCTGCAAGGTCTCTGGCCTGACTTCCATGTCTTTGATTCATTTTGAGTTGACTCTTGTGCAGAGTGAGAAAGTGGAGTTTATTTCCATTTTCCTGCATATGGTTAACCAGTTTTGCCAACACAATTTGTTAAACAGGCTATATTTTTCCAGTGCATATTTTTGGCTCCTTTGTCAAAAATCAATTGGATGTAAGTGTGAGGATTTGTTTCTGAGTCTTCTATTCTGCTCCATTATTCTATGTGTGTATTTTTGTGCCAGTACCATGCTGTTTTTATTAACTATGGCTTTGTAGTAGAGTTTGAAGTTAGGTATTGTGATGCCTCTTTTGTGGTTCTTGTTACTGAGAACTACTTTGGCTGTTCTGGGATTTTTCTTCTGGGATTTATTCCTAATGAATTTAAGGACTGATTTTTCTATGTCTTTCAAGAATGACCTTGGTAATTTAATGAGTATTTCATTGAATCCATAGATCACTTTTGGGAGAATAGATATTTTGAAGATACTTATTCTGCTTATTCAAGAGCATGGACGATCTTTCCATCTTCTAAGTTCTTCTATTTCTTTTCTCAATATTTTATAATTTTCCTTGTAGAGGTTTTTTTTACCTCGTTGGTTAATTTATTCCTAAGTATTTTATTTTGGGGGAGGATATCATGAGTGGAATTGTTGCCTGGATTTCTTTTTCTGCATATTTACGGTTGGCATACAGGAAAGTGTCTGATTTTTTACATTGATTTTGTATCCAGACACTTTGCTGAATTTGTTGATCAGCTGTATAAGCCTTTTGGTTGAGTTTGTTGGGTCTTTTAAGTATAGTATTATGTTGTCTGCAAACAGGAACAATTTTAGTTCTTTGCTTCATATTTGTACTCTTTTGATTTCCTTCTTTTGCCTTATTTCTCTGGCTAGAGTCTCAAGTACTATGTTGAACACAAGTGGTGATAATGGACATGCTTGTATTGTTCTTGTTTTTAGTGGAACTCTTGCAGTTTTTCACCATTTAATATGACATTGACTGTGGGCCTATTGTTTATTGTCTGTTATGTTGAGGGATATTCCTTCTATTCCGATTCTCTGCAGTACTTTTAGCAGGAATGGGTGTTGGGTTTTGTGGAATGTTTTTTCAGCATCTATTGCAATAATTGTGTGGCTTTTGTCTTTTGTTTTATTTATGTGGTGAATTTCATGGATTGTTTTCCGTATGTTGAATCAGCCTTGCATCTCTGGGATGAACCCAACTTGGTCATGGTGTTACTTGATGACTTGGTCATTTTGTTGATGTGGTTTTGAATGTGCATTGCTAGTATTTTGTTTAGTAGTTTTGCATCTAAGTTCATCAGTAATTTAGACCTATATATATATATTTTTTCTTGAGCTGTCTTTTTTTTTGTCTTTGATATTAATGTGATGTTGGCTTCATAGAGTGTATCTGGGAAAGTCCTGCTTCTTGCTCTTTTGTGGAATTTATTGAGGAGTTTTGGACTTAGCTCTTCTGTAAAGGATTTATAAAATTCACTCGGAAAACAATCTGGTCCTGGGCATTTGTTTGTTGGTAAACTATTGCTGCTTCTATCTCTTTGACTACTGTTGGTCAGGTGAAGCTTTCTATATCTTCTCGACTCAATTTAGGAAGGTTGTATGTGTCTAGAAATATGTCAATTTCTTCTAGATTTTCCATTTTGTTGGAGTATATTTTTTCAAAGTAGTTTCTGATGATCCTCTGGAATTCCACACTGTCAGTGGTAATATCACCTTTTTCATCTCTTATTTTGGTAATTTGGGTTGATTCTCTCTTTTGTTTAGATTGGCTAGTGGTTTATCTACCTTGTTTATATTTTCAAGAAACCAGCTTTTGGTTTCATTGATTTTCTGTATTTTTTATTTTCTTCTTTGTTAGTTTCTGCTCTGATGTTAATAAGTTCCTGTCTTTTACTGGCTTTGGGATTAGACTGTTTGTATTTCAATGCCTTTTATCTGTGTCATTAAGTTTTTTATTTGGTGGTTTTCTGTTATTCTCTTTTGAGAACTCAGTGCTATGAATTTTCCTCTTAGTACTGCCTTCAAGGTGTCCTAGTGATTTTGATAAATTGTTCCTGTGTTTTCATTTGTTTCTAGGATTTTTCATTTTCTCCTCTTACTTCTTCTATGACCCATTCCTCATTCAGTCATATGGTGTTGAGCATCCATGTGTTTATGTGGTTACTCTAGGTCTTCTTATAGTTGATTTCTAGTTTCATATCATTGTGGTCTGCACAGACGAAGGGGATTTTGTCACATTTTTAAAATTTGCTAGTGCTTACTTTGTGGCCTAGGATGTGGTTTGTTGTGGAAACAGTTCTGTGGGCAGCTGAGAACAAATATGAATTGGGCTGTAGTTATGTGAAATATGCTACATGTGTCTATTTGGCTTATGGTGTTCTTTAGGTCTGAGGCATATTTACTGACCTTTTGTCTAGAAGATCAGTCTAGTGATGTGAGAGGAGTGCTGTAGTCTCCCAGTGTTATTGTATTGGGATCTATGTGTGACTTTATATAGTGAAGATTTTGTAATAAATGAAAGTGGCTGCACCTATATTTGGGGCATAAATGTTGACTATTGTTATTTCCTCTTGCTGAATTGTTCCTTTTTCCAGTAGGAAAATACCTGCTTTGTCTCTTCTGATAAGCTTAAACTTGAAGTCTAATTTGTCTGATATCATAGTTGCCCTGCTTGTTTTTGAGTTCTATTGGCATGAATTACCTTGATCCAGCCCTTCACCTTTAGTTTGTGGCTATATTTACTTATGGGGTGTGTTTCTTGCAGGCAGCAAGCAGTGTTTGTTAGTTGTCCCTGAACCATGTGAGTAGGTTAATGGCACACCTGCTGGTGCCTCCCCCGTGTGCTAGGGTTTCTTTGCTCTTCCCTGGGGTGCTGTTTGGGTTTTGTTTAGTTGCAGTTCAAGTTTTTGTTAGTTCATTCAGTTTTTCCTTCTCTAATGAAGCTGTTTTTATGACATTTTTTATTTGAGTCTTACAGTACCTGAGATGAGCTGTTTCTCTCAGATGCCATCTTCCTGGTCTCCTTCTTGCTGTAGTTTTAATTGAGAAGTGTTAGATAGTTAGGTTAGAGATGAGCATGACAGGGGAATGTATGAGACAGAGGATCAGGCCAACCATCCTGAGAAGAGATAAGTAGATACCACACCAAGCTCTAACTGCTGTTTTAGATATACTCCCCGCAAGGGTTTCATTTAGGCACCCTGGGGGGAAGTTTCCAACAGGGCAGAAATAGCTTAGGCACAATAAGCTCTGGTACAAAAAGAGACAGACCCCCCCACACCCATATTCATCAGCATTCTCGAAGCCATAATCGGAATATCTGACTACATAATTAGAGAAAGAAGGTTTATTTTCTTACTGTTTTTGGCTCAATCCATGTAAGGCTGGGAACCACAGATCTCAGGGCATGGCAGCTGGAGATGAAGGGAGAACACATGGGCTGTGCTCTTGACACCAAGGAGGCCAGAAGCTGTAAGCCAGAGGCCCTCGGAAGCTAGAGTGAAAGCAGGGGGAAGAGGGACCCTTTATATAACCCCCAAAACCACACCCCAGGGACCCACTTCCAGCCACATCCTACCATTCTACCTGGTACCACCCAGGCAAATCCATTACAATGAATATATCCACTTTTGGGCTTACAACCCCCATGACTCAATTATATCAACTTTGAATATTAATAAATCAGCTTTTTAGGGAACATTTTATATCTAACTGTAATGCCCTCCCCTCCAATGTACATGCATGAGGGGAAGGTTTACAGCCTGAATAAATATCATCATGTGAAGAACTCTCAGCCTCTTTCTACTTCTGGAAACAAAACAAATAGTGTTAGAATAGGAATCTGAAAGGGTAATTTCCATAGCTGGAGTTTAGTTTGGATAGGCATTTGGAGCTTTGTTGAATTCTTTCTGCTCCAGAGAGCAATGTGGAAATTGGCAGAGCCTGGACAGTGGGGAACATCCAATCATACTGGGTGAAAAGTTTACTGCAGGTTTCTGCTTACTCTACTGCCTATTAAAATAGCCCTCAAAGTCTTTTTCCTTGAGTATAAGTACCTCTACCCATTCAGATTTCCTGTTACTCTTGACTGATTTTGGGTGCCAGTAGGTTCAAAAGGATGTGTGACATCTTCTCAGTTGCAGTCTTTTGCTGTAGCCAGCCAGATCCCACTGGAATGCAAACTTCCCTGTGCTGATGGTCCTGGGACAGTAGGACTGTGCTGACAGGGTCAAGTGGTTGTTTTTCTCAGCACTCTGGTAATCTTGCCATGCTGGCTATGGTTTGCAGTCCTCCATTTGGCTCTCCTTTCTTCCCTCACTTACAGTTTGAGAAATATGTAATTCTTTTCTCCTGTCTATTTTTTGTGTAATCTCTGGTTTGTCAAGATCCAGGCTGTCTTATTCCTTTATCAAGTTCATCTTCTTGTGAGAGAGTTTTCCTGCTGTTTTAACTCCGAGCTACAAGGTAACAGTAAGGTTCATTAAAATAAATAAACATGAGGTAGTAAGACAAAATAAAGTTACTAATATTCAAAAGGAGAAAAGAGAGAAGGAAAACAAAATGTAGTAAACATAGACCATAAGGACGAAAGAGAAAAATATGTAGACACAACAAAATAGAGAAAGAGAAAGCATAGACAAGAGATTTTGGCTATGAGAGGAAAAAGAAAAGATATATTGAATAACAAAGGGGTAGAGACCAAGGTAAGCCAGAAGTCAACAGATACCTAAGAAAACCACTAATCCTCAAATATAATATCGAGCCAAATAAGAAAAATATTAAAATGAGAATAATGTTGAAGAAGAATTAAAGAAACTAATACGTATATAAATGAGTTAATTAGCATGCACAAGCACAAACATCCAAATAAGAAAAGATTGTTAAATGAGATGTGACATAGTTATCTCTGTTGAGATGGACGAATCTGTGGGTAAGTGTGTTACCATCATTTAGAGCTATTAACTGATACAATCTCTGCCACTATCATACATGTTATTATGATTATTAGAATGGTGGATCCCCTTGAGGACACCTGGGGTTCAATGCTATATGAAGTTTATGGAGGTTTATTGTTGCTGTTCCTAACTGCTGACCACATAACCCATATTTGGTGGTATACTTAGAGCTGAGCTATAACCCCAACCCAGCTAAGACAATGCATCTTGATACAATAAACAGCAACTAGGAATTAGAAGGGAAGATATTTTACAGAAAGAAATATAATTCAAAGCACCCTGATAATAGGAGGAAAGACCAAGAAACAAACAGATATAAATAACCACAACCCCACAACAATGGAATTTACAAAGTAGAAGAACAGAAAACTGCATGAAACATGATTTCCATTACCAATTTCTCCATCCATTTAACTTATACTAATGTTAACGTCACAGACAAAAATCACATGATCATCTCAATTGATGCTAAAATAGCATTTGACAAGATCCAACACTCATTCAAGCTAAAAGCACTGCAGAGAATTGGAATAGACGGAACATACCTCAAAATCATAGAGGCAATATGCAATAGGTCCACAGCCAATATCATATTAAGTGGATAAATACTGCAAGAGTTCCAACTAAAAACAGGAACAAGACAAGGATGTCCATTATCACCTCTTCTGTTCAACATAGTACTTGAGACTCCAGTCATAGCAATAAGGCAAGAGAAGGAAATCAAAGGGGTAAAAATAGGGAAAGAAAAATTAAAACTATCCCTTTTTGCAGAAGACCCAACAAACTCAACCAAAAAAACTTATATAACTGATCAACAAATTTAGTAAAGTGTCTAGATACAAAATCAATCTTAAAAAATAAGAAGCATTCCTGTATGCCAACCATAAATCCACTGAAAAAAATCCAGAAAACAATTCCACTCACAAAAGCACCGCTAAAAATAAAATACGTAGGGATAAACCTAATCAAAGAGGTAAAAGACCTCTATAAGGAAAACTATAAAAAGTTGAAGAAAGAAATAGATGAAGACCTTAGAAGATGGAAAGATCTTCCATGCTCTTGGATAGGCAGAATAAATATCAAAATGGCCACCCTCCCAAAAGTCATCTACAGATAAAATTCAATACCCATGAAATTACCAAGATCACTCCTCACAGACATAGAAAAATCAGTCCCTAAATTCATTTGGAACAAGAAAGAGCCCAGAATAGCTAAAGTAGTTCTTAGTAACAAGAACCATGCAGGAGGTATCACAATACGTGACTTCAAACTCTACTACAAAGCCACAGTAATAAAACCAGCATGGTATTGGCACAAAAGCAGACACATAGACCAATGGAGCAGAATAAAAGATTCATAAACAGACCCACATGCTTACAGTCAACAGATTTTTGACAAAGGGGACTAAAATATACACTGAAAAAAAAATAGCCTCTTCTACAATTGGTGTTAGCAAAACTGGTTAACCACATGCAGGAAAATGGAAACAAACCCCACTTTCTCACCCTGCACAAGAGTCAACTCAAGGTGGATCAAAGACCTGGAAGTCAGGCCAGAGACCTTGCGGCTACTTGAAGAGGGCATAGGGCCAGCATTACAACACATAGGCACAGGTAAAAACTTTCTCAACACTACCCCATAAGCACAAGAAACTCAAAGGAAGATCAATACATGGGATTGCATTAAACTGAAGAGCTTCTGTGCAGCAAAGGAAACTATCAATAACCTCCACAGAGAGCCCACAGAGTGGGAGATTTTTGCCAACTGCTCTCCTGATAGAGGACTAGTATCTAGGATATAGAGAGAACTCAAGAAACTCACAGCTATAAAAACAAATAACCCAATCAAAAATGGGCAAAAGATCTAAATAGACACTTCTCAAAAGAAGAGTACAAATGGCCAATAAATGTATGAGGAAATGTTCAACATCATTAGCAATCAGAGAGATGCAAATCAAAAGTACCTTGAGATTTCACCTAACCCCAATCAGAATGGCAATCATCAAGAACAAAAATAAAAACAAATGCTGGTGAGGGTGTGGAGAATTGGGAACTCTAATACATTGCTGGTGGGATTGCAAATTAGTGCAACCACTTTGGAAAACAAAGTCGTTTTCCACTTTGGGAATGAACCTACCATATGATCCAGCAATACCACTTCTGGGTATCTACCCAAAAGAAAGGAAACCAAACTATCAGACCAATGCATGTGTATCTATGTTTATACCTGCACAATTTACAATTGCCAAACTATAGAACCACCCAAGATTTCCATCAACAGATGGATGGATTTCAAAACTATGGGATATATACACAATGAAATTTTACTCAGCCGTAAAGAAGAACAAAATCATGTTATTTGCAGAGAAATGGATGGAACTGGAAAATATTATGTTAAGTGAGATTAGTCAATCACAAAAAGTAAAAAATTGTATGCTCTCCCTAATATGTGACAACTAGGGATAAAATGGGACATAAGAGGGACTCCAGATAAAGAAGGAGAAACCTTAGGTGAGCAAAAAATTTGACTTAATGGAAGATGATGGGGTAGGAGGGACACCCTAATACACATGATGTACTTTCACCAACATATCAAAATCAATCACTAAACTGAAATTGAGAAGGAGAGAGAGGGAGGGAGAGGGGTGGGAATTGGGGAAGGGCTAAAATGAGAAATGTGTGCATGTATGCCTTTATCAGCTTGTACCTAACAAAGATGTATGATTACAATGCACCAATTAATATTATCATTTTTTACTCATAAATTATCAAAAATTAATATGTTAAGTGAATTATCCAAGCTCAAAAATTATGAAACTGGGCGTGGTGGCACACGCTTGTAATCCCAGCATGTGGGAGGCTGAGACCGGAGGATCCGGGTTGGCAGCCAGCTTCAGCTACCTAGTGAGGCACTCCGCAACTTAGTGAGACCTTGTTTCAAAAATAAATAACAAAAAATAGGTCTAGGGGTGTAGCTTTGAGGTAGAATGCCCTTGAGTTCAATCCCCAGTACCACCCCCCCCAAATTATGAAATTGAGGTACAATTAAAACTGAAATTTGCCTGACTCCAAAACACTACTGAAATGCCTTTAATTTTTCCTTCATAATATACCCATGGGCGCCTACAAGATGTGCAACATAATTTGAGCTGTTTTTAAACCTGTTATTTTTGTGCCAAATGACTTTGCAATTCACATATAGTACTTAGGACAATTAATTGCCAATTTTCAATTACCAAGGGACTATCAGGAGCTGAGGTCTTTTATAAATTCTCAGTGGCCCTAGATTTTAGGACTTGGGACCAGAAAAATAATTAGCAGAAGATACAAGCATTAGAATGGCTTGGATATGTCAGTCTTGAGGTATTGATACACTGTCAAGTAGAGATAACTTTTTAATGTGAGGAGCCACTGATATTAGTTCGGTTTTAATGAGGTTATTAACTTAAGTGTGGAAATATATTTTTGAGTAACAGTACTGGAGGTAGGGTCCTTTTCTCTGTACTTATTTCCTGGTTTATCTCATTTCATACTAGTACATCCAACTGTCTCTTGTGACACATGCAAATGCACATAAAATTTGTGAATAATTGTAGTATGAGAATATATGTCTAAGTCTAATAGATAAAGGGGAAGAAAACTAGATTTTGAGACAGGACAAATTGATCTCTGAGATTATTTTATCAATTTGCTTTTGAAGGAGCCTGGAAAGTAGTCTATACACAGTAGAAAGACATGGAAGAAAGGTGCTAATAATGCTACATATCACCCTTTTTGTAATTTTTTACTTTGGGGGAGTAGGGAGAAACAGAGGAAAAAATTTAAGTAGAAGTCTTCTGGCGATGTTGTAACCTAGGTCAACTCAGAAGGAAACCAATAAAATGATTCCTGTTAGTTCTCAGTGCAAAATCCCTTACATTCAGTAATGACAACAGCAGGATAAGGTAGGTCAACTTGAATTTACCTATACTTGGCGCTATGCTTTGGGGAGTATCCCCTAGAGGTACATGTATTAAAAACTAAGTCCACAGGCAGATGCTACTGAGAGGTGTTAGATCTTTTGAGAGGTAGGGCCTATGGGAGGTCTTTAGGTCACTAAGTGTGTGCCCTCAAAGGTAACTGTGTAACCCCAGGCTCTTCATCTTTTCTTTCGCTTCCTGGCTTATCATGTAACCAGTTTAAATTGCCACATTCTCCTCACCATTATCATCCAGCATGCCTCCAAGAAGTTCAAAGCCTAGACCTGGACTGGAACCTCCAAAACCATAAGTCAAAATAAATCTTTTATCTTTATAACTTAATTACATCAGAAAATTTATTTCAGTGATGGGAAGCTGACTAATACACTTGGTAATTTTTTACTTGCTGTGATCATGACAAGAAAAAAGCAAAGAGATACCATGCTTGAAATGCTCTAGATAGAGTTTCTCAACCATGAATGTCAGACTGATGGTCTGGGCATCATATTAAAATGCAGACTCTGAGTCAATAGATCAAGGATCATGCCCAAGGTTCAATTTTTTTATCAAGCTACCAGATGATGCTGGTGATACTGTTCAAGGGATCATACTTCAAATGACAAGGATCTAGAGCAAACTAGCTTGATGTATTACTTTTATTTACCAAGCAAGGCTTTTCATATATGATCTCAAATTCTGTTATTTCTTGTAATCCTCTTGCAGCCCATACTAATTTTCTCCTAAAGCTATAACTTACAGAAATACATAAACTTCTACCCAGGATTGTTATTATATATGTGTATGTGTATGTGTGTGTGTGTGTGTGTGTGTGTGTGTGTGTGTGTGTATTATAATATTATTATCATGAAGTGTCGCGCGCTTGAGTCTGTCCAGCGGAGAAAACACACGACATCCAGGTTCCTTCTGCGAGAAGCTTTACTCAGGATTGCTTATCTTCATGCGGGTAATGGCGGCGGCCCCAAACCCAGAACAACCGAGGCTTATATGTCTGCTTCTGGCCAATCAGGACCTGACTCGTATCTGAGCTCCAATTGGTCAGGAAAGCTAGCCTGCACATAAGCTGACATTGCTGTCTTGCCACAACGCCTTATTAGGAGTTGTTTTACTGCACTGAGGTACTTCCTCTAGTCGCCATCTTTAGGGCACAGCAGCTTCACCGCTCCCAACAATGAAGAAGTTTTCCAAATAAGGGAGCATATAGGAAGAATGCCATCAAAGATTATAACCGTATGGGTCTTCTGATCCAGTCAGTAAAATTCTAAATCTTGGTTGGATTATTATTTTAATCACAAAAATGTAAGCATTCTTCATCCTCTTTCCTCTATCTAATTTGTGTATTCATTCATTTAACCAATCAAGGAAATGTTTTTAATTCTACTAATTTTACATTTTCTATTTTTATCTATGTAATATAGTGTGCTGGGAATTTGGGTGAGAGGGACACGTAAAATGCCCAGGTTCCGGGCATAGTATCTGACTGCAATATTCTTTTGCACAACCTTCACTTGCCATAATTTCTATAGATCATTGAATTTTTTTTTCACTTCTACTCTGACTACCCACATCAATATCAGGGAATTGATATTTTAAGAGTCTGCTTCTAAGATTTATTAACTTTTACCCATCCTTCTTGACTTCTTAACTTGTTTAGCCACTGGTTTTAACTCATGGACAATTCTGAGTGAAAAATTCTCCCACCAATAGCCTTATCATTTAGAAATGCATAACAGTCACATTAACCATCAGGGGACTCAACAGCAAAGGGGAATAATTTAGGCAGATATTGTTGCCATTTTATAAATAATAAATTTAAATCACGGCAAGATTGAGTAAATATTTCAGTGTTGCCCAGCCTTTTGTGCGTCATGATTGGAATTTGATTTCCAGTTTATCATTCTTCCTATTTCTCCAAGTATTTTCATTTAATGAAGACTAAAATAGGATATATTAGATACCATAATTTATATAAAGTATATGAATGAAGTAAAAGAAAGTGAAAATTGATTTGGAGCTGGAGCCATGAGAAAGAATGAGGTTTCACCATGTGATTCAAACCTAGGGATGTCATTAGAAATTCATTCTTGTTTGAAGGTACCCTTGATAACCTTTAGTGGAGTAAAGGTCCCAACCCCATTGTGCCTGTGTCAAAGACCCATGTTCTTCTTGCTGCATCAGGCTAGAGAGAAGTCATAATAAAACAGCCAAACAGAATTAGAGTCCAGAGTAGAACACCAAGTCCCAGTGGATAAATGGAGTGCCAATCCAGAGGCAGAAGATATGTAGGTACAAATGACAACCTCTTTGAGCATTTTTCAAGTGTTATAATGTATTTTCTTTTGGCATCTTAACACTAGTATCACTGTTTTCCATGCTTTTCCCTGGAATTTTGAGGCTGGAAATCTGGAAACTACATTTCAAAGATTATCTGGCCAGAATGTTCTAATTTGAAGTCTACCAATATGAGGATTCTGTATAAAATTTAGAAAATTGAAGAGAAATAGAAGCTGTTAGTCTCTTGCATCCTAGACAGAGGTACATTACAAAATGGAAAACATTAAATTGTTAATGGCTTTCACAAAAGTTCCTGTAAATCACCTTCTTTAATGTTGCAAGCAGATGAGATCATCTGGGACTGCAACCTGCCTTTCTTTTACCTCCTGATATCCTGAAAAGCAGCAATAGTCTTCTTATTCTTCCTACCCAAAATTCTTGCAAAAGTTTTGTAAGTATCTAATTCCTGGTATTAAATTCTTTCCCGATAAAATGTGCAACATTTTAGGTTTTCCTAACTGAACTATTGTTAATGGGAATACTCTATCAGGCATCGGCTAAGAGATATGCACACTTTATCCCCTTTGATAATCCCACTAAGCCTATGATACTGTAGGTGTCATTTCTATTTGAGAAGTAAAGAGATGGGCACTCAGAAGGCTCAACTGAATTATTCAGGGTTACTCAACAACTAGTTTCCACAGCCTGTCTTTTTTTTTTTTTTTTGAGGTACTAGGGACTGAACTCAGGGGAATTTACCTCCGAGCTATACCCCCAGTCCTATTTTTTATTCTTTATTTTGAAACATGGTCTCACTAAGTTACAGAGTGCCTCACTAGGTAGCTGAGGCTGGCCGCGAATCCGGATCCTCTGGTCTCAGCCTTCCAAATGCTGGGATTATAAGCGGGCACCACCACGCCCTGCTCAGCCTATGTCTTAATCTCTTTTGTGTTGCTATAATAAATAGTTGAGACTTGGTCCTTTATAAATAAAGGGCATTTATTTAGGTTACAGTTATGAAGGTTCTAAACTATGGCACCAGCATCTGTTCAGCTTCTGATGAGAGCCTTGTGGTATAGTACATGACAGAAGAAGCAGGAGAAACTAGTTATTCAAGAGACAAAATGATAGAGGGGAGACTGACCTACTTCATAACAATTTACTGCTACAAAAACTCAGCCAGTCCTTTAAGATCTAATTCAATCCTGAAAAACTACCCTGGTGTCTCCAGAAAACCATTAATCCATTCATAGCAGAGATGTTCACATGACCTAATCACCTCCCAGTAGGCCCGATCTCCTTAAATGTCCTACCAACACTCAACACTGTTACACAGGGAACCAAGCATGCAGTACACAAATCTTTGGGAGGACAAGCTATATGCAAATTACAGAATCACAGATTAAAATACTGATTTCATATTTGTTACTAGTATACAATACTGTGCATGAGACTAATGATTTGTATGACAGCAACAAAGGAACAATTATAGGAGCTTCATAAAAATGTTCATAGGATGTTAATTGTCCTCATGGAGCAGAGGGCAAAGGCTGCCACAGTCACCTGGGTAGCATTTTTTTTTTTTTTTTTTTGCGGTACGGTGGATGGAACCTGGGGGCATTCTACCTCCTAGCTACAGCCCCAGCCATATTTTTTATTCTTTATTTTGAAACAGGGTCTCACTAAGATCCTCCAGTCTCAGCCTCCCAAATGCTGGGATTACAAGTGTGTGCCACCACACCCGGCACCTGGGTAGCATTTTTTAAGAGTTACACTTACACATTTCATGTCCCACATTCAACAATGGCATACTTGCATCTTCCACAGGGAACTGCTATTGTGGATAATTAAACATAAGAAAACATTGAATACACTTTGACTTAAATGTTTTCCAGATAGATCCAATATAAAATGCTGGTGGAAAACCAATACTGTATATCATCGGTATCCAAAATTAGGAATACCTCCCCTGAGGTGGAGGGTGCTAGAAGGATCCTGCGTGGGAGTAGTAGTTTTGTTGTGTGCAACTGAGGGACACTAAATAAAAATAAAGGGGCAGTGGAAGCACCCAAGGGGATGCTGAGTGATTTTTTTTTTTTCTGAAAAGGCGTCATAAACCAATAAGTTTGTGAAGCTATGGGATGACTCTAGTTGTTATCTCCATCCCACTTTCCACTCCCACTCCCCAGTATAGAGACAACTGAAAATGCAATGTATGCCTTGTTCAAATTCAATTAAAGCATTGAGAATGATTTTCCATTAGAGAAAAGGAGTGGCCTGATCTGAGAAAGGTTAATGGCAGAGGAGTCTCACACAGCAGCGTTTAAATAAATGTTGTTAAAATAAAAATAAGTAAATAAATAAATGTTGTTGATATTTTACTTATTTTGGGAATATTATCTGAGAAGATATGCCTTTGTATTCTTTCAAATAAGCACTAATAAGGTCTGTTTGTGTAGAAACCATCACTGCATCATTGCAGTTCAGCAGGATAAATGTGAGAATTCAATATATTCAATTGAAAACGAGGCATAGAACTTTAATAAAATATATTTCAGATTCTTTCCAGAGATGAGAGCATAATGTATCAAGTAACTCTTCAAATATAGTCACCATCTGTATTATCAGAGTCTATGTTAAACAGAAACATTTATATTTGCAACCTATCTTCATTTTGGTTTCTGCCAGATTTCTGATTCCCTATTAGCAACCTGCTTTTTATCCATAAAGCTCTATCTCTATTTCTACAGCAATCTGTTAGGGGGTATTAGGGAATTAGAAAAGAATCATTCTTTAGATTATTAATTCTGCTTTCACACATTGCCTAAGACAATGACATGCTTTCTTATCATTAAAACATTTTGTTGATAAATGCTTTCAGATATCAATTGAAGCTATAGTATTTGCCATACAGGTATTAAAGTTTGAGGGCACAACAGTCAAACAAATAGATATGATTTTCATGTTTCTTAATGTACCATACACATAAAATTGAGATTGGAATTGGAGAGAAAGATACATGAAATTCACATGATTTCAGTAGACAAAATCATTCCAATGTAATACATAATTCTATATTTAGTCTGCCTAAACATATGATTCCATTTCAAAAGTCTTAACTTATTAAACTATGTATAGAGTATTTACTATGTATTTAGCTAAATATTGGCATATAAGACATTGGTCAGCATTAGTCTTTCCCTCAAAGAGTTCAGTCTAGGGTAAGAAACAAATAAAGTAAGATAAGTGGCAATGCACATTCTGAAACTTAATATACCCACTCTCAGATTGAGGTCAGGGGCAATATTTGGTTTGAGTCTTGAAGGATGTGGAACTTTGCCATGATAAAGAGAAGGAGAATACATTCCTGTAGGGGAAGGAGACTGTGCAAAGTAACTGAAGTAGATGCTAAGAATGATGCTTTCTGTTTGGGAATGTGAGCCTCAATTGTGCTGTGTAACAGAATTACCTGAGGCACCACTATGAGCCAAAATAGCATTGGAATTTTTAAATATTCTTTTATTGATGCATTGTAATTATTTTTCATGGTGAGATTCAATGTAATACACACATAAGCACACATAGTACTTGGTGCATTTGAAGCACTATTCTAATGAAGCTTGACTGAGTGACAAAGTGACAACCAGCAGCATGACTTGCTTTTTTTTTTTTTTTTGAAGTACTGGGGATTGAGCCCAGGGGGGCATTCTACCTCTGAGCATTCTACCTCAGCCCAGCCTTGTTTTTTATTCTTTATTTTTGAAACAGAGTCTCACTAAGTTGCAGGGAGTTTCACTAAGTAGCTGAAGCTGACTAAACCTGCAATCTTCCTGTCTCAGCCTCCCAAGTACTGGGATTACAAGTGTGAGCCAACATATCCAGCAGCATGCACCAACATGCCCAGTGACTTGATTCTTAATGACAAAGAAACTGCTCCTGCAGCAATGTCCCCCCTGCCCAATCTTGAGTGTGAGAGATCAATACTGTCACTTCTATGACTATCCAACATTCTTTAATTTGATCATGGACTTTTTCCTTCATCAGTACTGAAATTTAAATGGTTTGGGATCCCTTCCCCTTCACAGTATCCCTAATGAACTCATTATCAAAGTCCCTACCACATTTTTCTATGGTGACATTTGTATATTTCACTTATAAATTAGATACATACCATAATTATTTCTTAATAAGAACTCTGTTCATTGTTCTCTTCATTTTTTTCTCCAGTAATGGGGATTGAACCCAGGGACCCTCTACCCCTGAGGTACATACCCATTACTGTTCATATTTTTATTACTACATTTTCAAGGATGGCCTAAAACTTAGCATCCCCTTGTCTAAGCCTCTAGAGTCCCTGGGATTGTAGGTGTGAGCCACTGCACACAGCTGCTTGCTTCTTTCCTGACAGAGAGTTTACACAGTCTTTCCTATCCACTTACTCTCACTAAATATTAAGAAAACAAGCCGGGCGTGGTGGCGCACGCTTGTAATCCCAGCATTTGGGAGGCTGAGACCGGAGGATTCGGGTTCGCGGCCAGCCTCAGCTACCTAAGTGAGGCACTCCGCAACTTAGTGAGACCCGGTTTCAAAATAAAGATTAAAAAATAGGGCTGGGGGTATAGCTCGGAGGTAGAATGCCTCTGAGTTCAATCCCCAGTACCGCAAAAAAAAAAAAAAAAAAAAAAAGAAAAGAAAACAGAAGATCCTTCCAGCCAAGATACATGGGAAATATAGCTTAATTTTCTTTTTTTAAATGTGGCAGAAATAGCTCTGAGTTTTAAGTAAGACAAGCTGGGGTTCAAAAGTCAGTCATGTTCACTGCCTAAGTGAACAACTTTATGCAAATGCATAGCTTAAGATTTTTGAACTTCAGTTTCCATCTCTAAATAAAAGAGATAGCAACACCTAGTTCATAAGACTATTGTAAGGAATGAAATGAAACACCATGTTACAGCACTTTTGTGTATTAATTGGATTGATTCCTTGTTTTGTTTTCCCATTTTGCTAACAGAGGATTACTTTAGCTCTCTTTCTAGAAGAATATCGTCCTAGTTCATTCTGAGAGCTGAGGTTTGTAGCCTCTTTTTATAGGCTCATACAATAAATATATATGGTTCCGTTGTAGCAAGAATGAGCTATGTATATTATATAAATGAATGGGTTTATCTATGTTTCAATAATTACTTAAGTTATGAAATAAGCCCACAGGGCCACATTTGATGTGTAGGCCATAGTTTGCTGACCTCTGTCTTAGAAAGGGAGACAGAATTTCATGGAGAAAAGTACACAGACTTAAATATATTATCACAAATTCAAATACCAAATCTGTCACTGTGAGGTTTGCAACCCTTGGCAAATTACTTAACTCCCATGTGAGTCAGTTTTATCATCTGTAGTGTATGGACCATGACAATATCCACTTCATGGTACTTTTATCAGAACTGAATAAGATAGTATTCATCAAAGAAGGTAGTCAACAGAATAACTGATATAGTTCTTTTATTTACTCGCGTATGTGTATGTGTTAGAGGGGGATATTATATTGTATTTTTTTGGTTCCTCTTCTTCATCTCTTCCTCTTTCTTTCTTTCTTTCTTTCTCATTTATTCCTCTTAGTGACTGTAATCCTATGCAATCACTCTCTCTATGACATCTCCTGTTAATGGAGCCTACCTGGGCTTCTTTCCCCTTCCAAACATGCAAGCTTCACCTTACTTATCCTGGAAATTATCATAGCAAAGAGAGGCAATAAGTAAAATATTGACATATATGTATATATGAAAGGATAGTAGAATACTTTCATTTGTTAACAATACAAAATGTTTCCTTTGAAAATACTCATTTAAAATTAGAACAATATAATCTACTTGTCTCATGAAACACAAAAAACAACAATAAGAATAAATCACAATTAGCATAATGTTACTGAGGTCACTTATTAATTAAGGTTTCTTTGCACAAATTTCTCATATATATAATATATAAAATTTCAAGCCAGGTTATAAATTGAGAATAAACCTAATCAGCAAGTTGTCCAAAGGTATTCTTCAGTCAATTTATGTCACTGACCATAAACACATTGGACTGAGAACAAGAGAAAGGAAAGCTTCATATTGGTTGAGCACCTATAAGTGCCAGATACTTTACTAATGTATTTGCATACGAATTTCAAATTAATCTTCACAGCTAGATTTATTCTAATATTAGTATTTTAAAGTTAAATAAAATGATACTCAAGAGTTCAAATAAATTGTACAATACCACATGTAGGTCTGGGTTTGTTGTTATTCCATTCAGCATACGACTTTCCCTGTTTCCATTGATTTGATCATTTAAAGGAAAACATAAAATCAAATTAATGCCATTTTCAATTAAAATAATCAGTGTACCACTGGGACCAGTGTTACACACCTGCAATCTCAGTATTTGAGAGGCTGAGACAGGAGTATTGAAGATTTAAGGACATCCTCAGCAACATAGGGAGACTCCCAGCAACCCAGAGAGACCCTGTTATAAAATAATAATAATAAGAAGAAGGGACTGGTTGTGCAGCTCCCTGGGTTCAATCCCCAATAATACAAAAAAAGAATCAAATAATTCTAAATGTAATTTGTTCTCTTCTCTGAAAACTAATAGCACCTGTTGCTATTATCTAGTCTGATACCGCACTGAATGAAATGTCTATGAAAACAAATTTTCCCTTATACATTAGGCTAGGTTAAACTTTGAATTTGTACCCCAAAGTTGTCACAAAGCAGATCCTTGAAGGTTTGTGCCACTTTCTTTATGAAGAAAATGGTGACACTTTAGTCATTTACTTGGTTTAGTTGCCTAATAAAGAACTCACATTCATATTTTCCTCTGATCCCATGAATTTTCAATAGCAACTTTCTGCCTCCTCTAGTTTCTTGCTCATCTTCTCCAAAAGGAGACCATTTACTAATGCATGTTTGATTTGTATGACTAACTTTTATTGAGAAAAGGTCAGGAAATGTTACACTAAGACACTTTCATTGTGGAAACCTTATATGAGGGGAAAAGATGTGAAATTAAACCACAATTTCCTTATTTCAAATAATTTTTAAAAAACATTCTTTATGCAAATGTCAAGAAGAATTCACACTCCTCTTTTCCATGGATATTCCCTGGCATTGAAATAAACAGCCTATCTGGGCGTGGTGGCGCACGCTTGTAATCCCAGCATTTGGGAGGCTGAGACCAGAAATCCGGGTTCGTGGCCAGCCTCAGCTACCTAGTGAGGCCCTCCGCAACTTAGTGAGACCCTGTTTCAAAATAAAGAATAAAAAATTGGGCTGGGGGTGTAGCTCAGAGGTAGAATGCCCCTGAGTTCAATCCCCTGTACCAAAAAAAAAAAAAGAAATAAACAGCCTATGCAGAAAACACAGGCACAGGTGTAATTAAATACTCCATCTTTAATTGCTTAAATTCCCCATATGAATAATTATATATTGAAGCCTTTCCTGCTGTCTGATTAGCCAGTATGAGCCTGAACTATGTGTTTATAATTGCCTTTCTGTTTTAGCTTCCCATTTATAGCTAATCAAATGGGGTCTACTCTTTGTACTTGTGCCTGCTTATCTGCTGTGACTAATTAGCAATCACTTACGTGTAACTAAATGATCGATTAGTGCTATTGAATATTATAAGCCTCAATTTGCTAAGTATTCTCATAGGATTGGAAGTACATAATAATTAGTTTCGGAAAAGATACCTGGCCTCTGTTTTCCCATTTACCTAGACAAACTAAACTACATGTGCCTTATATTTGTGGAGAATTTACAAATAATGAATTTTAGTTAAGGTGTTTCATGGGAATACCTCAACAAAAATAGAATACAATGAAAAATGAACTATCACTTTGGAACTAAAGAATAGTTTTCTTTCAAAGCATATTTTTAACTTTAATGGTAGAAATGTTTTTTGTCCGTTTGTTGTGTCACTTTTTTAAATAATAAATTGTTTAATTATATCAATTAAAAGAGATACCTGTAAACAAAAACCAAATGGTGCCACGATCTGAAACAAATATCAAATGAAAGAGAAGTTTGGCTTGCTATATTCGTAAGTGTTCTGAAAGGATTATTGATTCAGGGATAGGCTTTAGAAACAATTACAAAAAAGTCTTGTTTTATTGTTAAAACAAACAACAAACAAAATAACATGAAGAAAAACACTTATTGACTTCATTTACAAAAACCAGGTCTCAAGTCTATTGGTTTCCCTTATCTAGAGGTTTAAATTTGGGACATAAGTGGCATGATAGAAACCATTGAAAAACATGCTGTATTTTTAAAAAATTATACTACACTGCCACAGTAATACTAACAACATGGTATTGGCACAAAAACAGACACATAGACCAATGGAGCAGAATAGGAGTTTCAGAAACAGACCCATGTGCTTACAGTCAACTGATTTTTGACAAAGGAGCCAAAAATATACACTGGAAAAAAGATAGCCTCTTTAACAAATGGTGTTGGCAAAACTGGTTAACCATGTGCAGGAAACTGGAAATAAACCCCACTTTCTCACCCTGCACAAGAGTTAACTCAAGGTGGATCAAAGACCTGGAAGTTAGGCCAGAGACCTTGCAGCTACTTTAAGAGGGCATAGGACCCTCACTTCAACACATAGGCACAGGTAAAAACTTTCTCAACAAGATCTCAAAAGCATAAGCAACTCAAAGGAAGATCAATACATGGGAGTGCATTAAACTGAAGAGCTTCTGTGCAGCAAAGCAAACTATCAAGAACCTCAGAAGAGAGTCCACAGAATAAGAGAAAAAAATTGCCAACTATTCCTCCAATAGAGGACTAATACCTAGAATATACAAAGAACTCAAGAAACTCACAGCTAAGCAAAAAAAAAAAAAAAAAAACAAACTCAATCAAAAAATGGGCAAGTGATCTAAACAGAAACTTCATAAAGGAAGAAATACAAATGGCCAATAAATGTTAAAAAAGTTAAACATCATTAGCAATCAGAGAGATGCAAATGAAAACTACCTAGAGATTTCACCTAACCCCAATTAGAATGGCAATCATTAAAAACACAAACAACAGCAAATGCTGGCAAGTGTGTGAAGAAGTGGAAACCCTAATACATTGTTGGTGGGATTGCACATTAGTGCAACCACTTTGGAAAACAGTATAGAGGCTACTCAGATGAATGGGAATGAACCTACCATATGATCTAGCAATATTACTTCTGGGTATCAACCCAAAAGAATGGAAACCAAACTACCAGACTAATGCATGTGTACCTATGTTTATAGCTGCACAATTCACAACTGCAAAACTATGGAATCCGACAAGATGTCCATCAACAGATGAATGGATTATAAAACTATATAATATGTACACAATGGAATTTTACTCAGCCATAAAGAAGAACAAAATCATGTCATTTGCAGGGAAATGGATGGAACTGGAAAACATTATGTTAAGTCAGTCACAAAAAGTAAAAAAAAAAAAAAAGGATGTTCTTCTTAATATATGGAAGCTAAGGAGAAATTGTGTTATAAGAGGGACTCTAGACAAAGAAGGAGAATTCTTAGATGAGCAAAGGTGACTTAACAGAAGGTGATGGGGGAGAGATACATCCTAATGCACATGATGTACATCCACAAACATATCAAAATTAACCACTAAACTGAACATGAGGAAGAGGGAGTTTGGTGGGAATGGAGTGGGAATTAGAAAAGAGTTCAATAAGAGGTGTGTGCATGTATGCCTCTACCAGCTTGCACCTCACAAAGATGCATGATTACAATGTACCAATAAAAAAGAAAGAAAAAAGATCTTACCCCATACCTAAGGCACAAAGTCACTAGATCAGCTGTTGAAGCCTATGTAGGTGAGTCCACATGGCATATATGCACATTATAATTATTATTTTTTATTATTAGTGGGGATTGAAACTACGGTCATTATACCTCAGAGGTATACCCATAACCATTTTATTTAATTTTTTATTTAGAAATAGGATCTAAGTTGCTGAGACTGGTCTCAAACCTGTGATCCTCCTCTCTCAGCCTCCTAAGTACAGGGAATATAGGTTTGTGCCACCATGCCCAGCTCCTTTAAATTATATTGTCAGAAATAATTCTGTATATGTGCATATGTCTAGTCCCTTATAATTATGCCTTGATTTGCTTTGACACTTCACTTTATTATATTTGAGAAATTAGATCTACTTCTCTCTTTTTTCCAGTATGTTCTCTGCTATGGTCTGAATGTTTGTATCTCCTCAAATTCATATATTGAAATTCTCACCTCAAACATGATGATATTAGGAAATGGGGCATTTGGGAGGTGAATAGGTTATGGGGACAGAGCCCTCACAAATGAGATCACTAATCTATGAACAAGAAAGTGGACATTATCTGGATACAAAGTCAGCCTTCATCTTGGACTTTGTGGACTTAGTCTATAGAATGCTGGGAAATAAATTTCTGTTATTTATAAGTCACTCAGTCTATAGCATTGTGTTGTAGCAGCTTGAACATAATGACATACTCCTGAAACTGTTTTCTGTACCACAGCTCTTATTCAAACCTCACCCAAGCTCTACAGTGACATAGTCACATGTGGGAAAGCTTCTAGTCATATACCTTCACTGCTCCTTTCTCCTAATAGGATCTGAAAAATCCAAAGTTGAGACAACTTTCTTAATTAAGGTAAACATTTTCCCAGTGCTATCTTTATCCCTCAGTATGTTTTTGGTTCTTTTGATATTCTTGCCACAAATTCAATATCTAATCATACCTATCTATGAGACGGAAAAATACATTTGCTCTGGGAATTTTTATTTTGTTTTCAGACATACTTAATCCCAGATAAATAGATGGGTCCTCTATATTTTGTATGGATGGACTATCAGCAGTTCCCTATACTAACCGTGAGTTGCACTTGAATTGGAAAGAAAAAAAAATAATGTTATGAGATATGACAAACCCATTATACTTTATCTGATACAAGTTATATGGAACTCATTCACAATATATGAAGAAGTTAAAAAAATGTTGGTGTCATTTTGAGTTATGTTCAAGTGCAAAGTCTGGCTCCAGATATCACCTTGGAGGAAAAAAGAAATTCCTCTTTCTCATTGGGACATAGTATCCTTGAACCTAATTTTTCAGCCAAGTAGCATTTCCTATGTTTCCTTTTTAGATCATATTACTCATCAAGTTATTTATTAATTGAATAAGATTCTAAAAAGGCTTTTTGGCATATCAAAGGGGCATCAGTTTCCAATTGCTGGTCCTAGTTAAAATATATGCTATTTTTGATCTTTTACATTTTTCTAGACAACTTTAGATAGTTACCTTGTTTTTTGATACTTTTGATAAGTTCTTTTGAGATAAATTAACACATGCTGTGTTATGGTAATCTATGAGAAAGCCATCTAAATATTTTATCTCTTGAATTGAGTTTTCAGCGAGAATGATACACTGTCATCCCTAAAGGATGGTGGCAAGGAGAATGATAGTCTATAGAACATAAAAGTCCTAGCTATTTTTCACAAATTATGGAATAAAATTATATATGTTGGTACATTTCAACAAGGCTAAATGATGAATATCTGCATAGTGAGAGTTAAATTTAATTATCATTGTTATCTCTCCTATGCTCAGTTCCTATTAAAGGAATTTGACTTTGTATTCCAATCTTACATCTGTAGTAGGAATGTCATTAAAAAGTGCAGACTGTCAAAAGGACAGCCTGATTTTCTTGACTTATCCCTTCATATGCACTCTCCAGAAAATAATAGTTAACTCAGAAAGGTTAAGGCATCTTTAGGCATAGGAATGCTTCCAATTCAGCTACTGATGGTGAAAATAGTTGTGTGTGTGTGTGTGTGTGTGTGTGTGTGTGTGTGTGTGTGTGTTTGGAGGGGATGAGGTTAGTTGTACAAGGATTCAAAGTACATAACCTCATGATTGCCAGCATTTTCTCTCTCCTATGAAACTTCAGATCTCTTTCAGACTAAACTTTATTCATGATAGCTACTTATCTCAAAATCTAGTCTAGTAGAGATAATTGCCCATGGCTTTATTGCACTCTTTTAGCATCTTTACAGATGATGCCTGCATATGTGAGATGATGGTTAGGCAACTTATATTGCTTTATCCAGTCAGCAAATGGAAAGAATTTCAGAATAGAAAGTGGTCATTCTCAAGCTAAAATAAAACCCCTTACTAAAATGCATTGTTCTTTTTTTCTCATCACCTCTGAGTAGAGTAGTGTAGACTAATTTACATGAAAAATGATATAACTTATCATTATCAGCAACAGTGGACACTGAGCTTTAAAATAAATCATACCAGTTCAACCTATTTTGCTTTTACTTTATATTCATTTGCTTAGAGATTAATTTTTTGCTCATTTATTTTTTGACAAGGATCATCGTATGTGTAGAGTATCCAGAAAGTTGATAAAGCACACTACTCTTTCCCTTCAAGAAACTGACTATTAATTGTGAAGAATGGTGTGTGTGTGTGTGTGTGTGTGTGTGTGTGTGTGTGTGTGTGTGTGTTTCTGGGGATTAATCCCAGGGCATTCTACCTCCAAGCTACATCCCCAGCACTTTTAAAATTTATTTATTTTTGAAAGAGTTTCTCTAAGTTGCTGAGAGTTTCTTCATCTCGCTAGTTATAAACTACTCCATAACTGTTTTCTATTGGCTTTCTTTAAGCTACTTGTCTTCTATCATAATATTGGGACTGTCTTGGGGCTTACATGGCAGAAGAGAATTTCAGCACATGCTGGTCAGAGAAAATACAGAGGTTTTATTTAGGAAAGTGAGGGACTTGAGGAAGAAGGTAGACCATCTCAATAGTGGGGGTAGAGGATCCAAGAGAGTCTTTGAGGACTTTTCAGTTCTTTTATAGAACCTTCATGAGAGGGTGGGTGGAGTCACACAATGGAGGTCTGGACTTCCTCTTCCTCTGGTTCCCCAGCATGGAAGAGTGGTGCCTGCCTGGTGTCTGACCTTTGTCCTCCAGGATCCTTTGTTTACTGAGCATTTCAGGAATCTCAGGTGGGGAGTGGGGCCATTGTAATTAAGGGTGTGGCCTCACTGAGGCTTGGACTAAGGCAGAATACACCCTATATGGTGGAGTTAGAGACTATGAACTCTCCAGATCCCAAAATTGCATTTTACTTTTCCTTCTAAATTTGTCTCCTTTCTGCCTAATACTTTATTTCTTCTATCCTACCTCAGGACCACTTCACCTCTTCCCAAAAGAAGTACTTTATACAATATGTCACCTGTTTTCGAGAAAAAAAAAGCATAATATTCAGAGATCAATTCAAATGACAGAAAAGCAACAGTTTCTGAATATAAGTATCCTCCAAATACATTAAACATACATACACTAAAATACTTTTTTTGTAAAATTAAAAGTTACATGAGCATCCTTAACTTTTTGGTTTTCTGTTTTAGTGCTGGGGATTGAATCCAGGAATGTTTTACCTCTGATCTCTAACTCCAGCCCTATTTTATTATTTTTATTTTGAAACATGGTCTTGCTAGGTTGCTAAGAGTCTTGCTAAATTGAAGAGACTGGCCTTGAGCCTGTGACTCTCTTGTCTCAGACTCCCATATACTGAAATTACAGGTACCTGTCACCTTGCCTAGCTAGCATCCTATACTTTCATTTGCTAAATTCTGTAAGCATGACTAAACTATCGGGAACTCCAGGCTGAACCCTCAACCATGAGGCCCCAATAAAGATGCTGCCTGAATGTTGCTGATTCAAACCTCTCTTTATTATACCTCTCTCTCTGGGATCGAGGGCACTACACAAGCAGTAACAAACACAGCACAGAAGCCGTCTCTCCAAATAGTGTCTTTCCAACAGACTCCCAATAACCCCTCTCTCCAGAAATCCACCTTCCACTAGCAACCAACAACCTTTCCTCCCAGAACTTCTCCAGCAACCCACTCCAGCAACAACCCAGTCAGCCTCTCCCCAGCAACTCTCTCTTGGGTGAGAGGTGGAGGCTCTTAAAGCCACATAGGGCCTAAGCCATGAGGTGTTTCATACAGCTCTCACCTGGGCCGGCCAAGAGCCGGGCGTGCTGGTGCATGCACTTTGGCGTGGCGCAGCCCTAGAATGATACCACTTGCAGCCACTTCTGGCACTCTGCCAGGCGCCATCTAGAGGCAGGGTCTTTCCGGCCGGGCTAGGCCCCTGACACTAAACAAAATCCTATTCTTGTGATTCCTAAAGTCCGGAGTTCAGAGTGATGTGACAGTTTCCCTATTCATCTGTTACAGGCCTGATTCTTAACGTTTTATGTCCTAATGATGAGGTAGAATAGAATAAATAAAAATTTAGGCAGAAAGGAGACAGACTCAGAAGAAAAAGTAAAAATACAGTTTTAAAAATCTAGAGAGTTCATAATCTCTAACTCCACCCTATAGGGTGTGTCTGAGTTTAGACAGAAACTTTAAGGGGTCCACACACTTAATCTCTGGGACTCTTGCCCCACCTGAGATTCCTGAGAATGGTGAGGACAAGGTCAGACCTCACCTAGCCACTACTCATCCTTGAAACATGAGGAAGAGGAGATCCAGACCTCTGCTGTGCCCACTTCCTCTTGGGAGTTCTATATAAGGACTGAAAAGACTGCAATGACTCTGTTGGCCCAGACAATCTTCACTCGCTTGCCTTTTCCCTCAAGTCTCTTACTTTCCTAAATAAAACTCCAGCTTTTGTCCCTGACTGGTGCATGTTGAAATTCTTTTCACCACAGAGGCCAAGGATCCACAAAAGGTATCATGCTAACATATGACACTACCCTTCCTACATTTTTTTGTTTTATTTGCAGGACTGGGAATTGAACCCAGGGACATTCTAACTCTGAGCTACTGAGCTACACCCCCAGCCCCAATTTTATTCTTTTTTTTTTGAGATACTGGGAATTGAACCCAGGGGCATTCTACCTCTGAGCTACACCTCCAGTCCTATTTTATATTCTTTATTTTGAAACAAGGTCTCACTAAGTTTCAGAGGGCTTCATTAAGTAGCTGAGACTGACCACAAACCTGTGATCCTCCTGTCTCAGCCTCCCAAGAACTGATATTACAAACCTGCACCACCACGCCCAGCTATTTCTTACCTTTCTACTGTGCTAATTCATTCTAAGTAGGTATACTTCCTCCTTTTATATAATAGCACCATTTTTTCTCTTAATTTAAGCTCATTTTAATACCACACACATGAATGTCTCCTCATATCTCCTATGATGGTACAATCTCTCCATCTGTAAAACGACTCTCCTAAGTCCATTTTGCTCTGTCATCTTTCAGCAATATATAATTCACATGGATTAAAAGAAAACTGAGAACTTCCCAGTTTGAGTTTCTACCTAGAGAACATGCTTCTTAATTTATATTTTTTTGTTTTCTGCCTCATTTCTGAGAATGTGGTTCATTAGATAGTTGGTGCTTAGTAAAGATTCGTTTGTCAAATTTTGAATGTTTGCTCATATGGTCTTTGTAGCAATGTGTTTAGGCAACACATTTCTTTCATAGAAGAAAGAGATTAGCAGATCATTCAGAGTAGCAAATATCAGAAACTTTCTCCAAAGAGAGGGCAAAAGCAAAGGACAGATGAGTTTTTAGGTCCTGGAAAATCCTAGGAAGCAAAAAATGTGTATTCCACATAGACTTGCAGACCATCAGAGTTAGAAGTGTCATCAGAGTTGCCCTAATACTATCCCTTATTAAATCCAATACAATATAATTGAGGCTCATAAAGGAATAGTGAGTTGCCTGAGAAAAGAGAGAATCTTTGGTTAATAAATGCACTCATAAAGTGTCCTTGGAAAAAGTACTCTGGTGGAATCACTGAATCTATGCTCCAATACTTAATAGCTGCATGATACTTGAAAAGTCATTGATCCATCTGGAATTTTAACTTATTTGTCTTTGAAACGGAGATAATAACATTGAGGGAGCTGTCTACCTCACAGAATTGTTTTAAGGATCAAATAAAATTATGTAGGTGATGGCTCTCTGCAAGATGTCAAGTGTTTTGTGAAAAGAAGTATAATTTGTAGCCACTCCTACTGAGTGAGGATTGAAGTGGGTGATTGTGAGGTAACCATTTTCCTCTAGGTTAATGCAGAGCCAGTGACCCAGCCCTTTGTTGGAGCCCCTTCTTCCAAATGTGGGTAATTGTAAATAAATTATTTAACACAGTTGTTCTGACCACCTGTAGTCATTAAAATATTAGAGGATTTTTCCTTTCTTATAATTATGTATTAGCCTTAGCCTGATGACCAAATTCCAGTCCTCTGTAATCTCTGTAATTGTCTTCTTCTTTCAATTCCTTAATGGGGTTTCAAAGGTTAATAAGTTATATGGAAAGTACTGAAGTACTTAATGGAGGTAATCAAGCAAGACAATATCTAAATGTAGATCTTTGGTGAATGAATAGATAGACAGTTCTTATAAAGAGCTAAATAATTGATAATTCCTATCAATAGCACATTAATACAGCATATGATAATTTTAAAATAAAACTTTTTATCAAATATATCTCTATTATAAACAACTATAAACTTTAAAACTGAACATTTTTGATAAATCATCCTAAAACAGACAAGAGAAAAATAAATATTTGAAAATAAATCATATTATATTATACTGTCTTTGGAATTGAAACAAATTAATAGATGGAAAAAGCAGCAATATGTACTGACCTAAATGGCAAATCATATTAGGAAGCTTATGTATAGCCAAAGATAAGAATATGCTTGTTGTATAGTTATATATTGGGATACTATAATGAAGTTATTTCTTATAGATATTGGATTGACTTATTTAGTGGAAAACAATTTACATTATACATATACATAATTATTTTTCATATGCATAGCCATTGAAATAGAGTATATATTTCTTCCTTTTGGTTTAGTTATATTTATTTGTAAAAGTATAAGCTGGAGATTGTGCTGCCAAAAATGAAAAAAAAAATCAAGTGATAGATATGTAAAATTTTCAGCATATTGCAGTTAGCCTCAAGGACAATAATATTTTATTGAAAGAAAACTTGAAACCTTCAAACTGCCTTAGGATCATATATACAGACATATATGTATACATATGCACATGTACATAACCATATTCACACATATACAGTCATGCATCACATGCTCATGTATCACATACTAATGAGGATGCATGCTAAGAAATGCATCATTAGGGTATTTTGTCATTGTGTGAAAGTATTAGAGTTACTATTATAGCATAACCTATAATACAGCCAGGCTATGCTCCTAGGTCACTAACCTGTACAAACTAATCTACTGAATACTGCAGGCAGTTGTAACACAATGGCAAACAATTGTGTATCTAAACATATAAACACAGAAAAGGTACAGTAAATATATGGTATAAAAGATACAAAGTGGTACACTTGTATAGGGCACTTACATTGAATGAAGCTTAGACTGGCAGGAGCTGTGAGTAAGCCTGTTGAGTGGTGAGTACATGTTAAATCCTGCTGTTCACTCCTTTAGTATTTTTAACCTCTATACACTGAGACTACATTAGATTTATATTTTTTCTTCATTAATAAATGAATCTTATCTTACTATATCATTTTTAATTGTAATGGTTAATATGGATTGTCAACTTGATTGGATTGAGCGATGTCTAGGAAATATCAAGGATTAAGGTATTTTGGGCAGTATTTGTGAGGACATTTCCAGAGATGATTGGCATGTAGGATGGCAAACTGAGGGGAGATACCCACCATGAATGTGAGAGGTACTGTCCAATAGGCTGAGTAGTGGGATAGAACAAAAAAAGTTAGAAAAGTGAAACTACAGAGGATCTAAGCTCTATTATTTCAACTTTTCCAATGTAGACCCTCACCAGTGATTCTCCAGGAAGTTTCCAGGCCTTCACTCTGGAACAGGGGCTCATCATCGATCTACTCTAATTCTGAGTCTCCAGCTTCTTGGACTAAACAGTTACTGATTCCTCTGGCTCTCCAATCGGCAGAAGGCTATTGTGGGACTATCCAGCTTTTGATCATGTAAAATAATCTAATAAATCCTGTTTCATAATCTCAAATCCTGTTGGTTGTGTTCCATTAGAAAACCCTGACTAATACATTAATTTATAAACTTTAAAATTTTACTCCTTGGTAATAACGCAATTTAAAACACAAATATATTGTACGATTATGCAATATTTTTTTCTTAATAATCTTATTCCTTTTTATTTTTTTCTTGGCGCATTGTAGGCATACATCTTTGTTTGATATAAGCTGGTAGCAGCACACATGCACACATTTCTCATATAACCCTTCCCCAATTCCCGCCCCATTCCCTCCCCACCACTCCTTCTCAAGTTCAGTTTAGTGATTGACTTTGATATGTTTGTGAATGTACATCATGTGCATTCGGGTATGTCCCTACCCCAACACCTTCAGTTAAATCACCTTCATTGCTCATCTAAGGTTTCTCCTTCATCATCTAGAGTCTCTCTTATGACCCATTTCTCCCTACCCTAGCTTCTACAAATTAGGGAGAGCATATGATTTTTTACTTTTGTGACTGCTAATCTCACTTAACCTAATCTTTTCAGTTCCATCCATTTCCCTGCAAATGAGTATGCAGGACTGGAAGGATCTGTTCTATTTCAGGAAAGGAGGCCCAAAATAGAATGGCCCCTCTCGTCCTGCGAACTCATTTTGTTTTTTATTTTTATTTATTTTTAATTTTTTTATTGTAGTAATTCGTGCAATATAGCATACATCTTTGTTAAGTACGAGTTGTTGACAACATATTTGCACACAGTTCTCATTTGACCCTTTCCCCAATTCCCACCCCAATCCCCTCCCCTTCCCTCCCCCTCAGGTTCACTTCGGTGAGGTGAGTGACCTTGATATGATTGTGTAATTACATCATGTGCTTTAGGGCATCCCTCTGCCCCCTGTGTCCACTACAATTAAATCAACTTCCTTGCTTATCGAGGGTCTCTCTTTTCATCTGGAGACCCTCCTATGCCACATCCCCTCCCTAGCATCCACATATTAGGGAGAAGATATGCTTCTTAACTCTTTGTGACTGACTAATCTCACTTAACATAATGTTTTCCAGTTGCATCCATTTCCCTGCAAAGAACATGATTTTATTCTTCTTTATGGCTGAGTAAAATTCCATTGTGTACATATCCCATAGTTTTGTAATCCATTCATCTGTGGTTGGACATCT